>CM022880.1:2534487-2552749 GCA_012654025.1 Pachypsylla venusta | reverse complement strand
ACTCCATTAGACAATACCGATTCGTCCACCAAAAATTCAAATCCAAATATCAAAGAGATTTAAAGCTAAAGGTAATATTCGGAGGCACCCAACCGACCACTGCCAGACTACAAATGTTGATCCCATTATTGGAGGAGTCAACACACACGGCGTGACAACGGTAGGCCGAACGCAACCAAAAGTCCACCAAATCTAAGTAAAATCTCCCCAGCATCCATATTCAAACTCTCAAAAACGAATCGATACCACCCATCAGGAAATATTTTAACGTCTATTTTTTTATAGATAGATATAGGGGCTCTCGAAACCTGGGGCAGATTCTTCCGAGAGTACATGTTGGGGGGATTAAGGTGAAAGTTAGCAGGTGCCCCCTTTTAATCGCCCAAGGGTAGAGGGAGAGTCTACTTATTTATTTTTTCCCTGCCAAATAACATAACTTAAAGAGGATTTTAAAACTGAATCACAAATCAATTACTGTAATATTTTTTAAAAAAACTAACATTACTGAAAAAAAAAAATCGTAAGGATTTTACATACCGTAAAGTAAGTAAACGAACACAGACATAGAGAAGAAAAAGAAGCTGTCTTGGCCTTAGATTGTGTTACAATTTATTACCTGAGCTGTAAACAGTGGACTGTTCATCCATTAGCAAAATGTCTTAGCTGAGCTGTAAACAGTACAGACTGTCCATGCATTAGCAAAATTTCTTACCTGAGCTGTAAACAGTACAGACTGTCCATCCATTAGCAAAATGTCTTACCTGAGCTGTAAACATTACAGACTGTCCATCCATTAGCAAAATTTCTTACCTGAGCTGTAAACAGTACAGACTGTCCATCCATAACTTTAGCATGTTGAGGTGTTTTAATAAATTGAGGTGACTCAAGTTCTGTCGTAGATTCCATTTCAGGTAATAAAGACAATGTTGCCGTTGACGTAACAGAGCCAGCTACATTTTCTGCACGACATGTGACGTCACCAATTTGATCTTTTAAAATTTTGGGTATCATTAGAACAGAACGATTACCATCAGTCATAATTTTTGTTTCTGTGGAAGTCTGGAAAATTTTTTTTAAAAAAAAGGATTAGAACTCTGATCATCATCATAAGTTAACAGCCGTGGGACTGGTTTGCAGAAACTCGCCATGAGTTGTTGATACTTGAGAATCCTTACGCATAATGCAGTAGCTTCTCCTTACTTTCTGCATGGGTAATGGAAAAGATATCGTTTCCGACCCTGTCCTTAGTCGCCTTTTACGACTGGCATGGACTTGAGTACCTTGGAAATATTATTTTTCTGTCCCCCTATCCCTTGTGGATAAGACTCAAATATAAGAAAGTTCATTTTCTATAGATCTGCAGATCTAAAAACTGAACGTTAGGAAGGAAGAGTAGTTCAGATAAATTCTAGGATTGACGAAGATTAGAGCAAATAATTGTTCGTCCTCAAGATGGCCGGTTCTACGTACCGGGACGAACTGGAACGCATACCATCACAGTTCCAGCCAAAGACCATCAAAACCTTTTCGGTAATCTAGTATATGCATTTTTCTACCATTTTTTAAAAACATGAACCTATAAATTGGAAGAACGGTTGATTTACAGAAAAACAACAATTGTTGGACGCACGTTCATTTGTCCTCTTCTTTATTTACACTTAAAAATCTGGTGTAAACATCACGCGACTTTCCTTATCTATAAAAAGAGAAATTTCAAGTTCTAGCTCTTTCCATTCTAGTTTTGGGCGGAACCGCCAAAAACGGTCTTCAACCGCCAATTAGCGTCCAACAATATATTACACTTCAACCTAGGTTGTATTTTTTGAAATTGAAAAACACAACTTGAAATTGAAAATTTCAATTATGATATTGATATGGATAGGCACCAAGTTTAAAGTTCTAGCTATTACTGTTCTCATTTTAAGCCTTATGCGAAAACCGCTAAAAAGCGGCATAAAAAACAGTATATTCGATTTCCACCAAAAGCTCATTTTGCCGTTCATGGCATAAAAATGACATACATAACAAATTTCAAGACAGACAGACTTGCCACAGACAGAGATTTGGGCTCTGGGGACCCCAAAACGTGTTTTGGCATTGAAAACTCGACATCGAAAATTTCAGCCCATTACAATACTTTCCTTTTTATAGGATAAGGAAAGTAAAAATGGAGTTCTTTTTTTGTTAGGGTGGGTGCACAGATGGTTTCATACCAATTTGATCAAATTAGCCCAGTGCTAACAACAATAGAGCAAGAGGGAGGCGAATTAAAAGAACTTCATTTCGAAAAAAACAAGTATTTTTGTAACATAATTTATTGTATTATTTAGCGCAAAAATTGGAGAGTTATTAAATTATTTTCAGTAAAGTCGTGTACAAATGTGAAAAATCGAGCAAACTATACTGTTTTCCTATGATCAGTGTAGACCTTTTTCAGACTTCACTGTTAATTCGAAAGTGCATTCATTTTTCCCCGCTAGGATCACTTACCACAATAGGTTCGGAATGTATAAACCATTGGAATGATGCAACTGGATGAGATTCTACGCGGACATCCATCAAAACTGTTTCCGCTTCGGCAACTATTTGTGGTTTTAAAGGTTGAATAAATCTTGGTGCTCGCACACCACTGAGTAAACTTTCCTCAATTTCTTCCCGATCTATAAAAAAGTGAAGGAAAAGCAATCAGTATCATCAAAAACAAAAAGGTAGATGAACTTATATAGAACAATAAAAATTACGTTAATTTTCCAAAGGTTGAAACTTCATTCAAGGGCATTGAAAAAGCCTATACTAACAAAAGTTGAAACTTCATTCAAGGGCATTGAAAAAACCTATACTAACAAAGGTTGAAACTTCATTCAAGGGCATTGAAAAAGCCTATACTAACAAAAGTTGAAACTTCATTCAAGGGCATTGAAAAAACCTATACTAACAAAGGTTGAAACTTCGTTCAAGGGCATTGAAAAAGCCTATACTAACAAAAGTTGAAACTTCATTCAAGGGCATTGAAAAAGCCTATACTAACAAAAGTTGAAACTTCATTCAAGGGCATTGAAAAAGCCTATACTAACAAAAGTTGAAACTTCATTCAAGGGCATTGAAAAAGCCTATACTAACAAAGGTTGAAACTTCATTCAAGGGCATTGAAAAAGCCTATACTAACAAAGGTTGAAACTTCATTCAAGGGTATTGAAGAATCCTATACTAACAAAGGTTGAAACTTCATTCAAGGGCACTTAAAAATCCTATACTAACCAAACTAAAAAAGAAGGACTACGTATGAAGAGAAGCAAAATATCAAAAAGCAATGTGTGTATTTTTTTTTCTTTTTTTTTGCTTACCGTCTCTCTAACATCTATAGGTTATTCGAGACGGGCTTTTACAAACCAGCTACCCACATTGACCTCACCCAGCCTGAGTTGTGCGGTTGTGCCGGGAATAGTCATCAGCTTTATAATAAAAAGGAAGCATTTATACGCCACGAGTATAAAATATTTCGTAATCATCTGATTCAAAAATATGTTATCAAAATTTGTGCTTCATATAGGATTACCCTGTAAGTCTGACATTTTTTTTTTTATTGTAACCCCTAAAATTTTAGCCACAAAAGGCCACCGAGCATATCTTACCACTAATAGTGACCGAGCCGGAAGTTCTCGCTTCTCCCGCTTCGTTGACAACTCGGATTTCATATTTTCCAGTAGTTTTCTTGGTTGTCTTCTTGATCGTCAGCTTGGTGATATTATTTTTGGTTTCAATGTCATTGCTAATGATTTCTTTTCCATTTTTAAACCATTTTACTTGCAGATCAGGAGATCCTTTATATTCGGCTTCCAATGTTACAGTTGAATCTTTTGGAACAAGCAATGCTTGTAGTGGTCGAATAATTGATGGTGCTTCTAACGTTTCTTTTGGTTTCTCTATAACTGTTGCCTTTCCTATAAGAATAGAAATAAATGTATCATTACTGTAGTAGTAGTAGTAGCGGTTTTTCTCACGAAATCAACCGTTCTTCTCATTTATAGATTCATTAAAATAGTAGAAAAAGATTGATTTGAGTTTACCGAAAAGATTTTGATCATCACTGTATTCCATAGATGTTTGAAACTGAGAACCTATGTGGTAGGGGTTGTCTGTTACAATACCACAGCCCAAACGGTAGCAGATAGCGAAAAATTTATGGGAATAGACCCCTCCCAAAATCATGGTCTACGACCCCAGGAAAATTATCAGAACCAATTTAGGTCAAGCCGTTTTCGAGTTACGAACAAATTTCCAATTTTTCCTCCAAAATCAGACAGTCACTTTCCGATATCTTAATTTTTGCCGCGACAGCATATCAACTCAAAGCGTGAAAGTTTTAGGTGGCCGTATAGTCCTTATTTTGGGACATTTTCTGCAAAGGGGAAAAATGAAATTTAGAAAGTACTAAAAAGTCAGAACGGCCATCCCTCCAAGGCCCCTGGTGAAACGTTTAAATCTTGGTTTTTTAAAGATTGCAATATACAGGGTGGACACAAACCGATACATGTAAATTACACATGTACATCCGTAAATGTACCTAAATAATTGCATTGGAAACTATTCTTTATACTGATAAAAACGTAGAATAAAGTACATAATTACACATTTGTAAGTTAAAAACATGTTTTATTTGTATCCTACCTCCTTAGTACCCTAAAACCCAAATTTTCCCAATATGTAACAGTAGCCGAATGACCCTGGACAACAAATGATTCGGATAATCGGCATTATACTACTGTAGTTCTATTTAAGACCTGTTTTGGATCAAAGTTGACCTGTTTTGGATCTCCCCTGAAAGTGGCCAAATTTTGATAAATCACTAGACCAAGTTTCTCCTTTGCAATGAAGAAATACGGATTTCACCGTTTTTCGGAATTCGAAACTGTAACTTGTTGTTGTTGTTGTTAACGTTCTCAACGACTCTCACTGTGTCTCCAGGCCAAGAAAGGCGGCTGCTCCAACAGGATCTGTCCATAATGCTGACGGCTCTAGATTAGTTGGGTTTGATGGATAGTTGCTGGCTGCTCATGATTTACATCATGAGCAGCCAGCATAAATAGACGACAACGATCAGATACTTCAGGGTTTAGCAAGGATTTATAAACCAACTCTTTGAGGAAGTATCTGGAGCAGCACAACTGGGTCCAACGGAGGAAAAACACAGTGAGTTGTCGTCGGAACGGTGTTGATGGTCTTTGGCCATGCCCGAGGGCACGGGTAGCCCCGGTACGAAGAACCAACCATCTTGGGGGCCAAACTGTACTATTAAAGATATTGAGTTTCGCTCCCTTTTTCCTGACACACATTGTATACTTACGTATCACAAGATTAGCCCTACACTCAGCCGTTCCAAAAGTATTAACAGCTTTAACAGAATATACTTTCTCATCGAGAGAAGTAACTTGTGTTATATTCAACAAACACTCTCCAGTTTCTGATATAAACTCTATGGTGTGTTCATTATCGGGAATTATTTCTTCTTTTTCTCTGTACCAACAAATCGAAGGAGTAGGTCTTCCAGTAACTGTGCATGTTAATGTTGCCGGCGATTGAGCTTCCGTTATTATTGGTTTCAATGGTTTGATGAATTTAGGTGCTTCTCCAGATTCTTCTTTTTCTAAAAAATAAAATTATAACAAAATTAATATGAGAAATGTAAGGGAGCATGGGGTATAGTGAGACGATTTTTTTTCTTTTTTTTTTAAATTATTTGGGTGGGCGATAGGACCATGCAACAGGGAGCATATTTTGATTAATTAATTTTTCTTTTGTGGGCTTTAAGTTTTACAGAAATATCTTCACTGAACTCTAAGATACAACCAATTTGAAAAATAGAGTCTTTTGTCTCAGTCATGGGGTACATTGAGACATGTTCTGGGGTACACTGAGACATGTAAGAATACATGCAAACCCTAGGATATAAAAACAGAATATTATAGTTTTCTGGAAGAACACAATTATTTGAGTAACACTTTACATACAAACTTTACAGTATAACCGAAAAAAACGAAAAAAAAACTTTATACTATAACCGTATATGGTTACAGTGAGACAGTACCCCAATTAGTATTGTCTCACTGTTCCCTATCGGCACATTATAATTTCAAAAGTATATTTAATAACGATTTCAATGACAGTAAAAAAATATTCAAGCATGCAAAAAATCCACATTAAAAAATCACAAACTCAAGAAAAGAAAAAAATATTTTTTCCTATTAGTAAAAAAAAAAAACAACAAATAGCTTTTTAAAAATCTTCTCAAAACGGGATATATCAAGTAGCATATTAACAAATTAAATAATTAAACTGACTACGTTTTCATTTGACTAAAAAAATTTAGTCAAGTGAAAACGTAGTCAGTTTAATTATTTAATTTGTAAATAGCTTTTTTTCCTTGCGTGTGTAGAAATCTCAGACCAACAGCTCTCAACGACTTGTGGAAGACAATTAAAGTGTAGGCTGTCAAAAGTAAACATTATCAAGAGGTTGATTGGTTCTGATTTAACTTGTTGAAAAAAACTGCTGTCTCACTATACCCCCATTCTCCCTTACACGGGAGCAATTTCAATTAAAACTGTAACCCAACGAACGTATCGACAAAGTAAAATAGAGTAATCCAACAAGAACGAGATATAAAAAGTGATAAACATCTGGGAATTAAATCGCTCGCATCACCTACTTTTTATATTTTTATTCAATCATGAATTACAGTAATGCTTTCTGGGGACTTTCTCATCAAACTCAGGAAATATTCATTCTTCAAAAAAGAGCTCTTCACGCTGTCAATGATCTTGAGGACATAGCTCATTGCAAAAAATATTTCATTGAAAAATGAATATGAACATTATATGGACAGGTATGTACAACCGTCCAAAATTGATCCATGACGACCAATAAAAAAAACTATTTTTTTTTTTAAAAAAATGTTTTTTTTGAAAAGTGTTGTCAAACACTTCTCCCCGGTTTCAGACCCGAGATAATTGTAACACGTTCAACTCAATAGGGACAAAACAAATCAATAAATCAAATGAAAAAAAAACAAAAAAAAACAATGAATATATCAGATATTAGTAATTGAAAAATAATCAAAACATTTTCAGATAGATTAAAATAATCAGAGTAGCCAGGAATTTTAGAAAACGAAAAAAAACATTAAGGCCCGATCCTACCACGACGTGTTTTCAGGGAGTTTCATCTAACACTGTGTCAACCTGTGTTAATACTATACCCAAACTCGAGTGTTTCAAAACTCGGCTTTTGGTAGGACCGGACCTAAATGTTATACATAGTTCTAAATTTTGCTGAAAATGTTAGTTTAGGTGGGAAAGTTGCGGAACCGTCCGCCATCTTGAATTTTATGCTATTTTTTTGGTTTCCTGCGAATATCTCGGGAACGGTTAATTTTATCCAAATTTTTATAGGATTTAATTGAACCACAATTATTAGATTTCCTACAAGATTAATTTCGTACATTTTTGTCGCATCTCTAACCGTTTTCGAGACATGGCGGACGGTTCTGCAACTAAACGACCTCGGGACTTTTTATAATATTGATGAGGGAGCTCTAATTTTCACCCAAATTTAGAACTATGACATTTAATGTTTTTTTTAACCCAATTTTCAGCTAACAATCCTGGGCTAAAGTAATATATCGAGAAAATGAAAACTGATTAGCTGCAAACCTTTGGAAACAAAGAAAATATAAAATAAACACAATATTAGTTGGTAAGTGAAGAAAAAAAAAAAAATCAGAAATTTATGTTAATCTTGATATTGGAGTATATAAAAAAATGTGTATATAAAAAAAAAAATATTTGAAAAACAAACAAAACAGAAAACATCAAACTGGCTCTATTCTGAGTAGCGTCTCAAAAGAGACAACTTAATGCAAAAACCAAACTATACAGGGTGATTCAGGTTGTTTGTATCAAGGGAATAGGAGTGGCAGAACATGAAAAAAGAATCACTTTTCACAGGTGTGACTTTTTTGTTTAGGCCTTAGTTTGGGAGTTATCGCTAAAAAACGTGTTTTTTTTTTGTTTTTTTGATGAGTTCATAACTCCTTTAAAAATGGTCCAATTTTCAAAAATTAAAATGATCTGAAAAGCTAATTTTAAAATAAAAAGCTGTATTTATTTAGTTTTACACATTTAATTCTCCGAATCAATTTTAAAAAAATGGCGGCCATTTGAAAAAAATCAAATTGGCAGTGCTTCTTATTTCTACAAAAATGAGATAAAAAAATTAAAAATCCATGGAGTGGTTTTCGAGAAAATCAAATTTTAAAGTTTCAAATGGCCGTTTTTTTTATATTGAAGCGTCAATGTGTAAACTAAATAAATGCAGCCTAAAATAAGATTTTTAGATCATTTTAATTTTTGAAAATCGGACCATTTTTAAAGGAGTTATGAGCTATTAAAAAAAATCACGTTTTTAGACTTTTTAGCGAAAACTGCCAAACCAAGGCCTAAACAAAAAAGTCACACTTGTAAAAAATGATTCTTTTTTCATGTTCTACAACTCCTATTCCCTTGATACAAACAACCTGAATCACCCTGTATTTGCTGAAATGTGGAGCGTTAAAGTCACACATCAAGAAGAAAACACTGTAAAAAAAAAAAACTTTTCTATGTACAAGCCATAATGTACCTAAGACTATGAAGTTGGCCGAACATGTAGCAACTCCACCTATGTTCGCAGCTCTACATGAATAGACACCTATATCTTCTTTTGTAGGATTGATAATTTCTAAAGATGATACACTTTCGACAGTAGTAATAACATAATTCTGAGAGGCATGCAACTCGATACCGTCTTTCAGCCAAGTTATTGTTGGAATAGGATGACCTTCAACTTTACATGTAAACAACGCTGGTTCCTCTTGATGACTAACAAGAGGTTGTATTTTTTCAATGAACCGGGGTGCCATAGCTTCTTCTCTCTCAAGTTCAATCTTTTCAACCTTACCTTTTTTCACTTTCATTTTCCTCACTTTTGTTACTTCAACTACATTTTCTTTCTCATCAGGCTGTGTAACTATCTCTCCCTTATCCTCAATCTCTGGAACAACCTCAACAGAACTTTTTGGTTTCTTTTTCTTTTTAATTTTTTTATCTTCCTCGGGTGGCAGGAAGACCTTAGGCTCAACAGTTTCTTCTTTTCTTTCATAATCAAAAGGTTTTGGCTTTCCCACACTAGGTTCTTCTGGAGATTTCTCATCTTCAGGTTTGTCCTTCTTGAAAGGTTTTAATTTGATTGGTTCTGGTTGCTTCTCTTCAGGCTCTCCCTGTTTATATTTCAATTTTATATCTTCTTCTTCATCTGCGGGCTTTTCTTTAGGTTTTCCTAATATCAGTTTCCTCTCTTCTGGAACTTCGTCTTCTTTATCCGGCTTAGACCATCGACTTGGCCTCTTCTTAGGAACTTCTTTTTTATCTTTTGGGGCAGGACTTTCAGGAATTTCAGGGCCTGGTATATCAGGTGACTCACCTGTATCTATCGGTTTAAGGGGAGCTAATTCGAAAGGTTCATCTTCCGTTGGTTGAGAAAATAGGGGGTTTTCTGGTTTAGGTTTCTTCGGTGTTTCTTCGGCCGGTTTTTCTTACCTTATCCGGCTTAGACCATCGACTTGGCCGCTTCTTAGGAACTTCTTTTTTATCTTTTGGGGCAGGACTTTCAGGAATTTCAGGGCCTGGTATATCAGGTGACTCACCTGTATCTATTGGTTTAAGGGGAGCTAATTCGAAAGGCTCGTCTTCAGTTGGTTGAGACAATAGGGTTTTTTCTGGTTTAGGTTTCTTTGGTGTTTCATCGGCCGGTATTTCTTCTTCCGGTAATTTTTTGGGAATTTTCTTCAAAGTAACTTTTTCAATTTCTTCATGTTCTTCAGGAATTTTACCCTTGCCCATAACCAATTTCCGCGGTTCTTCTTCCTCAGGTTTTGTTTTTTCTAATTTTTCCCTGGGTTTCTTGATTTCGTCTGGTGTAGGCTTTTCTTTTGAAAGAGGCAGATCGTCGGCAGGCTCAAATACTTCCAATACTTGATGCTCTACCGGTGTGGGTTTGAATTTTCTTCGTTTGGTTTTCTTTATTTTCTGGGCTTCTTCGTAGTTACGTGATATTATTCCATTATCTATAAATATTTCTGGCATGTCTGTGTACACACAATAGTATGGATTAGGAGGGTACTCGTGTCTGACTATTCTGCTCTTGAGAAGAACTTTTGGCACTTGCACGCTCTGAATGTCTTTTTCAGGTCTCTTGGGTGCTTTCTTCAATTTCAATGTTGCAAATGAAGGTAGCTCGGAGATGGGGATAGTTTTCACTTTGGTTGGTTTAACTTCTGTTATTACAATATCTCTTTTAAATGGTTTAAGTTTCTCTATAACTGCAGCAAGATCTTATGAATGTCTTTTTCAGGTCTCTTGGGTGCTTTCTTCAGTTTCAATGTTGCAAATGATGGTAGCTCGGAGATGGGGATAGTTTTCACTTTGGTTGGTTTAACTTCTGTTATTACAATTTCCATTTTAAAGGGTTTAAGTTTTTCTATGGCTGCGGCAAGGTCTTCAGTGGGAACTTCGCTCACTTTTTTCTTTAGTTTCTTTTTCTTATCTACCTTTTGATGCAAGTTTTTATCTTGCATTGAGGGTTCCAAAACATCTAAATCTTCTTGTATAGTTGACGAATCTAATGGTTTTTTATAAACAATATCATCAAAATCTTCGGACACATCTTTCATATATTCAGAATGTTTATCTTTTTTAATCGGTTTTAGAGTTACGACTTCAATCTTATTGTCACTATCTGCCGGCAAAATCTTCTTAGACTTTTTGAGTTTTACGCCTTTTTCATCAATTGGGGTTGGTTCTTCTTTAGATATATGTATCACTGTAGGCTCTTCACTGACATCTAAGATTTCTGTGATTTCCAAATCATCCACTTTAGTATCGTCTGGTTGGAGTTTGTCATCATCTGGCTCTTCAATGACCGATATTTCCTCTTTACCCTTTTTCATTTTTTTAATAATCTTCTTTTTCTTAGAATGTATTTTTCCTTTGCCATCGGTTGAGAAAACTTCTTGAATTTCAACTGATTCTTTCTCAGGTATTTCTTCATCGGTATCTAACTCAAAAATTTCAACTATTTCAGGTTTCTCTAATAAATAAGTTTCCTCTTCGTCTCCTAAAAATTTCTTCATAACCTTATCTTTCCGTATTATTGGTTTTCCATCTTTATCAGTAGTTAATGTTTTTATTTCTTCAACAGTAACTTTGTCTGGAGCAAACTGAATTCTTACTGACTTAGAGTTTTCATTATCAAAATAAGAGTTCGCTTCTTCATTTGTCAATTCCTCAATTACTGGTTCTCGAACAAAAACTTCTTCGACATCAAGATTGGTAATTTTTATTTCATTTTCTCGTTTTACTTTTTTCTTTCCCGAAATATCTTGAATAATTGTTTCTTGCAGTTTGGTAGTGACGACTTCAGGTGATTGCTCTTTGTTAGATATAATTTCTTTTAATTTTGGTAGATCTTTTACAATAATCTCTTCACCACCAGGAACAACCTTCTTAAGAAGAATCTTCCTGCTCTTAACTTTCTTTCCATTTTCTTGCTTTTCCACTTCAGTTATAGTTCTGGCTTGTGGTTGCTCGGAGCTAACAAAAGGAGCAACAGTTTCTTCAGGCAGCTGCATAACAGATGGCTCACACACGTCAACAATTACCTCTTTATCATCTTTGACTTTTTTTATTGACCTTTTTCGTTTCACTCTCTCTTGACCTTTACCATCTTTTATGATATTAATATGGGTTTCAATGATAACTCCATCCAAATTATCTTCATGAGTCAATTCTGGAACCGGTTTGAAAATATTTAATTCATCAAGAATATCTACAGTCTCGGGCTCTTCCACTACTTCCTCCTTACCTCTCTTTACTTTTCTGATGGTCTTCTTTCTTTTCACAACCTTACGACCAGCGTCATCTGTTGTGTACTCCTCTTGAGTACTTGTCGTCACCTGTTCCGGTGTTTGATATTGAACACCCGGCCCAGTCTTTGGTTCTTCAAATACTTCAGGTTCCTCTAAAGTTATCACCTGTTCCAATCCATCTTTACTCACTTTTCTAACTCTTCGAACTTTCTTCACCCGTTTTCCACCTTTATCGTCTTTAACAACTATCTCTTCAATTACAACGCTTACTTTTTCGGGAACTTCCTCTGTTTCAGTGATGGGCTTCATGTCAACATCCTTTGGAAAAGAACCTGTGGAATTGTCGGGTTGTTCAATAACTTCCGGAGATTCCACGGTTTCAACGCGACCTTGCTTCACTCTCTTGGTTTTCTTAACACGTTTCAGAATTTCCTCACCCTTTGGACCCTTGGTTATTGATTCTTGTACTTCGGTAGTCTCCACTTCTGGCGCAGCTTCAACTTTAGCTGGGGTTTCAATTATTTCAGTTTTAGGACCTTCTCGTACAACTGTTTCCTCCTTTTCAGCATCTTTCTTTTTGATTATCTCCTTTCGAACTTTGTAACGTTTCCCTTTGTCTTTTGTAATAGTTTCCTGAACGGTACGCGCTTCAGGAATATCTTCATTCACTAAAGGTTCTGTTGTCTCCTCTGGAATCTCTGTCGGGAGAGGTTCAACAATCTCAACCACTTCCTCTTTGCCGTCGACAATTTTCTTCACCACTTTCTTACGTTTAATAGATTTTCGTCCACGATTGTCTTTCGTCACAATGACATGCGTCTCTGTTTCTAAATTTTCGGGGACAATTTGCTCTTGGGGAACATCTTTTATAGCAGTTCTTTCTGGTTCGAACTTATATATTTCTACTTTTTCAGGTTCTTCTATCGTTTCTTCCTTACCATTAATGATTTGTGTCACTAGTTTATTTTTCTTTACTATTTTATTTCCTTTCTTGTCTATTTCAGCAATTTCTCTTGTCTCTGTAATCGACAATTCCGGTGCATTAATATCAGGTTTTTCCTCTTCAATTGTCTCAGGCCCCTCAATTACTATGGAGAATTCTTTCTCATCTGGCATGGTTTGCTTGATTATTTTCTTTCTCTTTACGGAAATTTTGCCCTTATTATCTCGCTGAACTGTGTCGATTATTTGGGTTGTAATTTTTTGAGGAACTACTGATGATTCTAATATCTGTAAATCTTCATAATTATCATACTTCAGTTCGGGTAAATTAGATTCAATCGCTTTAATCTGTTTTCCTTTGTCTTCAGGTATATCTAAAACATCTGGTAGTTGTACAACTGAAATGTCTTCTTTTCCATTTTTAATTTTCTTTAATATTTGCTTCTTTTTGAGAATGCGTTTCCCTTTTTCATTTGTGGTTAGGGTTGCTTCAGTTATTTTTTGGTCTGGTATATCTTTTTCTTTAGACTCTGGTTCTTCTATGATAACGTATATTTCATCTCTTCCAAATTTACCGTTTCTGTTTTTTCTTTGTATTGTCTTTTTCTTTAAAATGTTTATACCATCAATATCTTTAGTAAGAAATTCTTTAATTTCTGTGACAATGGTTGCTAGAGGTTTTTCTTCCTTAGGTTTAGGATATTCTATTTCTTTCAACGGTATTGATTTGTCTAACACAGTGACAATATCTGGCTCATTTTCGACAAGGACATGTACATTTCCATCGGATTTAGAGGTGGAAATTTTTCTCCTCTTTGTTACTTTCTTTCCCATAGTTGTAGTTATTTCTTCTTGAATAATGGCAGTTGGTAAATCTATAGATTTTTTTCTAACAATACTAATTTCGCTTAGTGACTCAGATCTAGGAATCTTGTCCTTTTTTCCTTTCCTCCATGGTATCTGTGGCTTTTCTAAAGTTAGTAGTTCGGGAATTTCTTGTTCCGATATAGGCCTTGATTTATTTATCTTGAAAACAGATTCAGTAGTATCATCTAAAAGTACGTCTTTTACAGTTACAGAATCGGTTACATGTGCATTTTTTATAATGCTCTTAACTTCTTGACCTTTTTCAGTAACAATTGGTGATATCATATCTAGATCTTCAGGAATTTGTTCAGGTTTTGCATCAAATTGCACATGCTTAATTTCGTCAACTTTCTGAACTACTATTTCTTGAGCAGGAATTTCTTCTTTTTTAAATGTCTTGCTTTTTTTGGAAAATTTAAGTTTTACTAATGTATTATCGATTTCCTCTGAGCCAATATCTTTTATCATGGAGGGACGATCCAAATATTCAGGAACACTATCAACAACTAAATCTTCTGTAATTTGTTCTTCAGGTTTTACAGATTTTTCTTTACCTTTTCTCAATGTCTGGGGTTCTTCGGAAGCTGCTGGCCGTTCTTTCTGCTTTAAAATTTCAGAGTCCTTATCTTTCTGAAGTTGATCTTCAGCATCAGGTAAAATTTGAGTCTCTATCTCCTGAGATATCAAATCACTGGTCTTTTTGAATGGTTTAAGTTGAACATTTTCAAGTTTCTTCTTCTCAATTTCTTTTTTAACACTGGCTGTTTTCTTTAAAGTTACTTTTTCTTCAGTCCAAGGTTTATCAACTTTGGTGTCTGGCTTAATTTTATCTACTATTTTTTTGGGGACCCTATCAACTCCTTCCGTTGTTTTATCCTCGGTTTTACTTTCTAGCTCTTCACTTACTTCGGGTACAAAGTCGTCTGACTTTTTGAATGGTTTTAGTTGGACAGTTTCCAGCTTTTCCTTCCCACTTTCTTTTCTGATACTAGATTTTTTCAATGTTATCTTTTCCTCAGTCCAAGGTTTATCACCTTTCATTTCTTGCCTTACTTTATCTACTGTTTTTTCAGGAACACTATCAACTTCTTCCATTGTTTTATCTTCAGGTTTAGATTTTTTGGGTTTACTCCTTCTCCATATCTGAGGTTCTTCAACGGGTTGTCCAATCGGCTCTTCTGTCTGTATAGAAGGTTCTCCAAGATTTTCCGCAGCTAGTTGATCAGTTGCAGATGAAACTTTAATATCTAGTTCTTCATTTGCCTGAGGAATTAAATCCTTGGAATCCTTGAATGGTTTTAGTTGAACAGTTTCCAGCTTTTCCTTCTCAATTTCCTTCTTGATACTAGATCTTTTCTTTAATGTTACTTTCTCCTCAGTCCAAGGTTTAACAACTTTCGAGTCTGAACTTGTTTTCTCAGTTGATCTTTCGGGAACACTATCAACTTGTTCTGTTATAACATCTTCAGTTTTACTTTCTATCTTATCATTTACTTCGGGTACTAAGTCGGTGGTTTTTCTTGACGGTTTCAATTGTACAGTTTCCAGCTTTTCCTTCTCAATTTCTTTCTTGATACTAGATCTTTTCTTTAATGTTACTTTTTCCTCAGTCCAAGGTTTAACAACTTTCGTGTCTGGACTTCCTATTCCAGTTGGTGTTTTGAGGACTCCATCAACTTCTTCGATTGTTTTATCTTCAGGTTTAGATTTTTTGGATTTACCCCTTCTCCATATCTGGGGTTCTTCGGTGAGTTGTTCAATTGGCTCCATTGTTTTTATAGAAGCTGCTTCAAGACTTTTTGGGGCAGCTCGTTGTTCAGCTTCAGGTAGAATTTTACTTTCTAGATCTTCATTTTCAACAGGAATTAAATCCTTGGACTTATTGAACGGTTTTAACTGCATAGTATCCAGATTTTCCCTCTCAGTCTCCTTTTTAATACTTGACCTTTTCTTCAATGTTACCTTTTCCTCTGTCCAAGGTTTGTCAACTTTGGTGTCCGGTAGTTTCACTATTTTATTCTCACCTGGTTTAGCTGGCTGCTTCTCCTTTGGTTTTATTTGTATCTCAGTGTCATGCTCAACCTGTAAAACATCTTGATCTTTCAATACTAAATTTTCTGTTTCAGAAGTTTCTATCCAAGGATACTTCTTGTCAACCGTGCCTACCTTTAATTTACTGATATCTTCACTCTGTTCAACTTCAGCGGTAGCATCAGTGTCTCCTTTCGTTATTTTCTTAAGTACTACTTTTTCTTCTGTCCATGGTTTTAATTTCCTAGGGAGAACTTCATCACCATTAATTTCAACTTGTTCTACAGAGGAAGACAAAAGCAATACTGGTTTCTGGTCTTCAGAAATTTCTTCAGACACACCCGCGTCTTCTAACAAATCTTTTTCCATTTGTTTTCCTAAAACTTTACCCAATACTTTCTTGGCTTTTGTTTTCTTTAACTTTTCTATAACTGGCTGATCTTGCATTGAATCATCTACCTTTGATTCATCCTTCATTAGAGTTTGATCAGTTTTAACTTTTTCTGTTGATTTTTTCTTAGGTTTTCTCCATGAAACCGAATCGGCCTCCAAAACATCTGTTTCTTTGTTTTTGGAAATTTCTGTTTTTTCTATATCTAGAATTGTTTTAGACTCTATAAGTGACTGTTCAGATATGATTGCTTCTTTCTTATCTTTCCTCCAAAAAACTGAATCATCCTTAGTTTTAGTACCAGTTTTTGAAACTGGTTTCGTAGTTCGATCAGACTTTTTGTTTATATCCTCTGTGAAACTTTCTGATAAATTCATTCTGGTGTCAGTTTCTTGCTCATTGAACATGACAGTACTTAGAGCTTTATCAATGACCTCTCTCGCTTCCTCTTTATCATGAATGACATGGTGCTTTAAGATTACATTTTCTGGTTTCTTTTCAATCACTTGTTTTTTCTCTACACTTATTTTTCTTAGTTTTATTTTCTCTTCATTCCAAGGTTTAATTTTTAAAGAAGTAGGTACACTAACAAGAGCCTTTTTTGTAGTAACTCTGGGACCTTTATGATTTTTTCTCCACGGTAAACTTTCATCTCCTGCAGGTAATAGAATTTCTTTATCGCTCACTTCCTCACTATACTCACTTTCACTAGTTACCTCAAAACTTGATTCACTTTTTGTATCATCTGGCACCCCGGTCGTTTTACCTTTTACACCTGACAATCCTTTGTCATCCGGTATTCCTGGAGCATATTTTAATCCAGCTTGTTCTGAAAAGATTTCATAGAAATAAAAATAGTTGTTCACAATAAAATGGACATACCGCACAATAAAAATTTGTCATCGACCTACTTTACATAATATGTTAACATGAATATTGTAATTATTGATTATACAGTGTGCGCTCTCACGTATGCCGATTAATTCGGCCGATGAAAGCGCTCGAGTACTAAACATTCTAAATAATAGGTAGCATCTTCTATCTAACTGAAATAATTTTACGCATTGAAACAATAGATATTTGGTTTAAAAAAATAGGACTTCAAAAATGATTTCAGATAACATACATTTGGGCACTACAAAATGAATAGCTTACGACTCAGAAAAAAATAAAATTAAACACTTTCCCAAAAACGACGAGAAATCATCAGTTCGATAATTGAAAACAAGAGCTGTGAGTATCTAAGATTTAAAAATTGAACAGTTAGCATTTATTTCTTTATCTAGCGTGAGGTTTTTTTTTGCTATGANGTTTATAGTGTCAACCCCTTTTTTTTCGCCATAAAAAGTAGCCTATGTCCCTTTATAAAGTTTAGTCTATCTCCATATCAAATTTCATCAAAATCGGTTCAGTAGTTTAAGCGTGAAAGCGTAACATACACACATACATACAGACAGACAGAGTTACTTTCGCATTTATAATATTAGTATGGATATATAGATACAACTGACTGTTTATGTCGATTATAATTTGGAGCATCAATCCCTCCCCCTCAACTGGGAACCTGTATCCGCCCCTGTGATCAAAGAGAGGGGGAAAAAATACCACTGAAAAATATGATCTGAAATGAAGGTGACGTTTAGTAGATCAGGAGATTATTTTACTGTCAACAAATAGAGCAAACCAGACGGGCGGGGCCTAAGGAAAGATCAAGTAGACCAGTCAACTCTTCCCTCGGATTGGGTCTAGATGCCGCGATTACTTCTGTATGTGTTTGAGGCCCTATGAATAGAGAGAATTAAAAGGAATACTTCCGAGGCACTCAAGTTCATGCCGGTCGTAAAAGGCGACTAAGAGCAGGGTCGGAAACGATATCTTTTCCATTACCCATGCAGAAAGCAAAGAGAAGCTACTGCATTATCCGCAAGACAAGTATCAACATCTCATGGCGAATTATTGCAAACTAGCCCCATGGCTGTTAACCTATAATGATCATGTGTTAGATACATCTGATTGTTTTGGGTTGGTAAAAAATTACCTAATGATTGTTTGGTCGCCTAATTTGTAAGTTA
>CM022880.1:2519754-2531387 GCA_012654025.1 Pachypsylla venusta | reverse complement strand
AATATGTGCATAGATAGGTAGCTAATACACAGGGGCGTATCTAGAAAATTCAGCGCCCGGGGCAAAAAATGATTCGCCCGCCCATCCATCGTTTTACACGTTTCTCATTATATATATACTCCGTAGACTAAGTTCTGTAACGGATTAATTTTAACATTTTCATGCTTCATTTCATTATTAACGTTAATTCACGTACATATTCGTATATACGTCACTAAAAAATTGCCAATACTTGATCGAATATATAGTATGAAAACGATCGATACTATCGATAGTTTTGAATGAGGTCAAATACTGAAATTAATGAGTAAAAATTCTGCCCCTGCTGGGGATCGAACCCACGCCCTCCTGTTTACCAGGCGATCGCTTAAACACTGAGCGATCATTTCATTAAAAAATCGTTTTACTTTTCTTATACTATAAAAGGGAAAGTATTGTAATAGGCTGAAATTTTCGATGTTGAGTTTTCTATGCAAAAACCCATTTTGAGGTTCCCAGAGCCAAAATCTCGAGTGTCTTGGTGTGCCTGTCTGGAAACATCATATCTTAAGAACGAATATACGGCTGACGATGATTTTGGCGGGTTTCATGAATCCCGCCTCAAAAGAGAAAGGTAAGAGTTAGGGTGCCCGCAGACAGCCCCATGCTCACTTATCTTATCGCATAGCACAAGCATTATGAATTTAGGTACAACCTTGACCTGGCCGTATTCGAAGTACCCAGTTTCTATCTACTCAGATATACACCCTGTATATGAAGCATTATGAATTTAGGTACAACCTTGACCTGGCCGTATTCTAAGTACCCAGTTTCTATCTACTCAGATGTACACCCTGTATATGAAGCATTATGAATTTAGGTACAACCTTGACCTGGCNAACTATCGCAATTCAAATCAAAATTATAAATACAGTTCCCCTCACTCGCCTCCAAGTGACATGACCATCAGTAGCGCACCCTGTATTTTTATTCGGAGGGGGTTTTAATTCGAATCTTGGTTTATTATTTTCAATAATGAACCTTTAGAATCGTCACGGGAAAAAAATTACCCCCCTTCAAAATTTGATATTTTACGTTTCAAGGTACGTAGAATTAAAAAATCTAATAAAAAAAAATCCGTTTGTCTACCGTACGCCATGATGGGCACTTTTGCCACTTAGCGTTGACCGATTTGGTATATAGGTCCTACCTGGGCTCTAATTGTGCCCCGAAGCTTTTGGGTGCAATCGAATAGACCCTTGACGGTTTTTGCTGCTTTTTAGCGGTTTTCAGTATTGCTGTCTAAAAAGGGAATGGTAAGAGCTAGATATATTAAATTTGGTATCTATGTCATATTTGGGGTCTCAGTAAGATCAGAAACTTTTGGGTTCAATCAACTATACCGCTGGCGGTTTTTACCGCTTTTAAACGGTTTTCCCGTTAATACCGTTATACATTTTGGACCCAATAGCTTTTTCGTTTATTATTTTCAATAATGAACCTTCGAAATCGTCATAAAAAAAAAATATATACCCCCCCCAAATTTGATATTTTTTAAAATTCTCAACACTTCCGTGGATATTCGAAAAGACTACCCTGTAAAATATGTAGTTGAATCCCTTTGGCCCTGCGGAGCAGACGCCGCCCCTGATTCCCCAATCACAATAATGATATATTTGAAGATGAGGAAGACATAACGGGCACCAAACATCCTAAATAAAACATTTGGAAACGATTCAAACACGCGCTTTTCTAACAAAGTGACTCGACGCGGCACGGCGAGGCGGTAGTAAACCACCACTACCCATTGGTCATAGTTGAGTATAAAATGTGCGTTACATTCAAATTTTCGGACATTTGTATAACGTGCATGTGAGCATTTTTAAAGGCTTTTATTTAACTTGCTTTGTATGTTTTTAAAGAGTTTATTTAAAATTGTTTAAGTAATTCCTACTCGTTGGAATTGTGCAGATTAAAAATATTTTGAATTTTTTTTATTTTTTTGTTGCAGTGAATAGGTACCTAAATTTTGTGTTTTTTTATATTCTTTAAAAAACATGATAAGAATAAAACTAATGAAAAAGGTAATTTATTGTGTAACAATAATTTTGGATTTCAACATTAAAATTTCTCAAACTTAAATTTATTCTGTGGAATTATTCGAATTCAAATCAATATTTTACTCATAAGAATATTATTTTGGTTTATTATTTTCAATAAACTAGGCGAATTACTTCTAAATGTAGGCGAAGTGTCTAAAACTACGCGAATTATAACTACGCTAAAAAGCAGGTTCCTCAACATTGGTGTCCTGTGCAATCATTCAATATCCCATTCCAAAAAATTAGCCTAGTTTTAGACACTCTTGGCAGTCATATCTTGGAAATTTCAAATGGTCGCCATTTTGAAACCAAACACGCTAGACGGGTAATTTTTTTTGCAAAGTACATTTAATTCTATTATCTTTCTGCATTTGTGTCACATGATGGGGGTTCGTATTTAAAAAACAAAAGTTGGCCCCCCCTGAGGGCCAAATGTGACCCGCTCCTGAAAAATTGGTCACACCATCAGGTGGTTTAATTTGGGGTATAATACCATGCAAAATTTCAAAACTCCACATAAAGCTGTTCAAAAGATATTCAGACGGTCTCGAACTTTTGGGACACACTGTAGTTTCCGAGTACACCCTATAAGCTATTACACTCTGCTTATCAGTTTTGCTAAAGTAAGCAAACCAATCCTATTTGTTGACATGGGATACTATTGTACAAGGTGACAGCATTACGAGTATAACATTTACACCAAATATGGTGTGTCTAAGGTTTCCTTCTCCAATCAAGGTTTGCCACCAAATATAAAACTGCATATACATATATAGGACTGACCATATGAGGCACTCATCTATAGACTGCGACATTCATCACGTACTATAGTAGAGTCTGTCGTTTGCCTTCACACAAACCATTAGGTACATTGTCCCATGGTTGGTTTCTACATAAAAATCGTTGCCACTGAATTCTACGACATTTTAATGTGTCGTTTGCCTTCAGAAAGGCATAAATAATGAACCCCAAGCTATGGGTTCCATTTTTTTTTTTATGTTTGTGAGAGAAGGAGGTGAAAAAATGATTAAATGCATTGACTCTCATCTAAAGACTGAATTAAATATAATTCAGTCAGTGAAAGATGAGGGTAATGGATGATGATGATAAATGATGGTAAATTATGATAAATTTATATTAAAGAATGAAAATGATGTTAAATAATGGAAATTATATTAAGGAATGAAAATTATAGTAAAAAATGAAAATGATGGTAATAATGAAAATTAGACTCAAATCCTAATACTACATACCAAATTTCATTAAAATAAAGTAAAATATTAAACTTTTGTGGTTTTATTTTCGGGGTAAATTCCAAATTTTCATCAACTAAAACATCTAAAAAGAACCTAGGAACTTCTCTTTATTTTTGGTTTATTAATTTCTATAATGAACTGCAAAAAAATCACCCTCTCCTTAAATGTCCATCTATTTTTCTAGTATGGAAGCCATACAACAAAATTTTATTTCCATCTATTTTTCTAGTATGGGAGCCATACAACAAAATTTAATACACCGAACGAAGTGAGGTCTAGTTATAACATCACGATTTTCTTTTGCTTGTATGTTTCTCTTTTTGTACCCCGAAAGCATCGAACTTCTTATCTGATTTTGATGAAATCCTACTCATAAACTTGGTTGATTAGTTTTTGGGCCACTTTGAGCCACCCGGGGTTCAAATGGTGGCAATTTTAAATGTGTGAGATTCACAAAACTATTTGTAATAATCGAACAAGTGGCAAAAGGGAATGAATGAATGAATTGGAAGAGCGGGTTTTTTTACCCCCCCCCCCTTCCCATTTTTTCCTTGTATACAATTTTAGAGGAAAATGTGTTCCACAACCATACCAATATTATCAACTCTCTTATAGTTTGAACAAAAACAAAAGTGAGGTCTAAGTTTTAATTAGTTTGTAACTTTCCAACGCCTTAACCAATTTTGATAAATTTTCGTATATGACATACATTATATTCAGAGAATCAGAGATGATTAGCTTTTGTGTAATGAGGTCTACAGTTCAGAGACTCAATATTTATACGGTTTACAATATAGCAATGATTTCCTTTGTTATTTATATCTTGGCATTGACTTTGTCTCACGTTCTCACGATGTGTATCAAACAGTACCCAATGCAACAGGCCTACACTTACTCGCCATGGGGCCAATAATAATATAACTTCATCATCATCATCAATGCTTTTCTTTATTAAAAATCTGCCACCACATGCAATGACTCAGTCTTGGATTGACTCACGCGTGGACTGCCACATCGCACACATGACTTATTTCTATTTCTATGAAATGATATTATCAATGGTGACAGTATTTCATTTCAAGGCATTGACACAATATTTATTTTTGGACCACTCGCTCCTTCTTTTTTCAAACATTATTGACCGGACAAAGTGAGATCTAGCTTAAACACCACAATTTTTAGTTTATTTGTCTTTTTGAATCACGGATATCTCTCGAATGCCTTATCTGATTTTCATGAAATTTCGTACGGCCATTCATGATTATTTATTTTTAAATTAAATTAAAACAAAACACCAAAAACACTATTTATAATTATTTATAAAGAAACTAGTTTCGAATCATTCGATTCATCATCAGTCTAATCGAGTCGAAGGATGGAGGATCATAGTTTCGTTATAAATAATTATAAAAATAAAGTGTTTTATTTTAATTTAATTTAAAAATATTAAACACTTATAATTTAAAGATTTACATTCATTTGCTCGTATATTTATAGAATGCGCTGAATCCATTGAGTGTGGTGTGAGATCTACAGTTCACAGAAACTTTTTTAGTATTTTGAATTCGAGATACATTTATGTATGCAGGTTGTTTCTAAACGGGATTTAAAACCTTTCTAGGTAATTTTTGAGATCTAAATAAGACAAAAATATTTTCTGAACATGGTGCGTTCGGAAAAGCACCTGTTCAGAGATAGACAGTTACAAAAATGGGGAAATGTTTCATGAGAGGAGAAATTTTTTGAGAAATCTCGTGTTTCTTAAGGTGTCCATAAAAAATAAAATAAAAAAAAATCATTCGATTTCTATGACTATGTTCGCTTCGAAAAACCGTTCCCGAATATTTGAGTCGAAACTTAAAGTGTCACGCTCATCTTAAAACAGAACCAAAATCATCTTAAAACTGAAAATTGAATTATTCTAGAAAATTTAAAAAAAAAAAATGATATAAAAGCTGATATTATTTTATCTATGTGTTGATTGTAAATTTCCTTCCTCTATTTAATTAGTTGGGTATCAGATTTTCCTTTTTTGTATCTTTTATATATAAGTTAGTCCTTAAGAATATAATGTTCATTCTTGATAATAAAGTAAAATCCGAAATACGCGCATCGAATAATATATTAAAATTGTAGAACATAAAGTCTCGTGTTTTTTAATCTTTTTCATTTCTTGTGTTCTTAAAATGATATTATTTGCAAAAATCGTGCATTCTTACAGAACATCTGTCAAGAAGCAGATCCTTAACCTTTGAATTTTAGGTTAAGAAGGGACTCCAGATTGTTTTAAAAGATTTGTGCAATTATGAACTAACAAAACAATCTGTTGTCTGGGACACCCTTTATATTCATTTTTAATTAAAACTTCTTTTCCTTCACCTCAAATTAGCCAGCTCTTCATAATTGTTAGAACTATCAAGAATCTCAAACTCAGACCTCAGTGTATTTCAATCATTTAACAAACAACAGTCTCAAACGAAGAAATACTGCTTAAAATTAAATTAAAACAATAAAAATAAACGATTTTTTTGCAATAATCGCCCTTTCAATTTTAACAAAATTTAAGTATTGAATAACATTAATTAAATATTGTTTTCTATTAATTTAAACAAGTGAATGCTAAAATTATTCAGACTGCAGCAAAAACAATTCGGGAAAATATATATTTTTAATTAGGTTCAAATTTTTTCCCAAATTTGTTTGTCGTTCAATTTGACTCTGTTTTTTTTCGTGGTTTTACAATACCACGAATAGTTTTAAAAAATTTTGATATTGTTTTTTTTTTCTACTTTATTTTCTATTGATTTTCTATAATTAATAAATTAATTATTATTTTAAATCCAAGGTCTGCTTATTTTTACTTTCGTTGACCTATCTTTTCTAAAAAGTACCTATAGGGATTAAGATTTTTTTTTTCTTATATTTTAAATCTATTAAATTTGATTTTCTGTTTATTATTTTCAATAATGAAGCCTTTTAAAATTATTATTTAAAAAGGAAAAAAAAGGGCAAACATATTAAAAACAATTTTAAAAACGTAAAATACTCGTATAGAATTGTCGTTCCAAAAGTTTATTGAAAAAAAAAAAATAATAAGTAGGTACCTATAGTATAAAGAGATACCTTGAGCCTTTTAAATGGTATATTTTTCTGTGCCTTTTTAAAAGTAGAAACTCGTTAAGAACAAAAAATATAAAAATAACATGATAATATTAAATTACAATATAAAAATTATTGAAACCTAGTTTTTAAGAATAAAATTATGAATTAATCAAAACTTTGAAATGGGGATAACATTTAAAGGATGATCCTAAATTGTAGAAAGTACCAAACCCCAGACTGTACACCATTGTGTATTTCAAAGTAAGAAATTTTTTAGAACACTTGGTAGAGCTATCAAATGAAAATGATGAAGAACATAAAGTCAAGCGTTTTTCATAATTTTCATTTCTTGTGTTGTATATTTCTTTAACTTCTCGTTTTTTCTTACTTTTTTCATTCGAATTACAGTGGAGTCTCAATAATCCGAAAGTCCTTTTAATCCGAAACCGAAACTGGGAATATTATGGGAAAAAATAACCAACGATGAAAAATTGAAACCCCTTCCAGGGTTGCTATAGATACGATAATTATTGTACTTATACTGTACTGTACCAAATTTTTTGCGTTTTACAGTGCTTATCACTATATTTTGTACCAGTTTATAACACGTTGTATTTCATAATTGTGTTTATTTTGGTAATAATTTCTCTTAATCCGAAATGGACCCGGTTCCGATCATTTCGAACTATCGGGACTCCACTGTAAAACTTTATGTCTGTAACTTCTCGATTTTGATGTTAATATCTATACTTATAAAACGCAAAGCCCAGTTGGTATACTGACTGACGTACTGACTGACTGATAATCAACGTAGCTCCACGATGGCTAAACGTAGAGACTTGGCACACAGATCCTTTTTAGTATATAGGTGCGTAATAAGAAAAGAAAAAAATTAAAGTTCAAGTGGGAGCAAGTTACCGCCAAAAATGACGCTATTTAGCGGGTCTATTTGCAATTTTTTTTGGGGCAAACTAAAAGAGATAACGAAAAATGACCGAGAATAGACCCCCCCATAATAGTACATAAGGACCCCATAAAAAATATAAAATTAGAAAATTTCCGGTTTTTCCCGATTTTTGGACGGTTTTCACCACCAAAAAAATCGGAATTGAGAAGTACCACTTCGGGATGAGCGAGAAAGCTGAAATTTGATACAAAGGAGTTCCGAAGTACAAAAAGTCATATCCTTGAATAAAATATTGAATTTTCTAACTAGGAGCGGTGCTCACTCTGGGGGTCGGTTCCACCAAAAACCCATAGTTAAGAAGTATCACTTCGGGATGAGCGAGAAAGCTGAAATTTTATACGAAGGTGTTCCGCAGTGCAAAAAGTAATATCTTTGAGTAAAATATTGAATTTTCTAAATAGGAGCCGTGTTCACTCTGGGGTCGGTTCCAAATTGTTGTTGAATTTTGTAACCGTAGCGAAGCACGGGAAAACACCTAGTAAATATATATAAACCCTTGTGAAAATGCATTAATTCAATTCAGTCATATTCAATATTCTAATTCAAAATCAAATCGACTTTTTCTTTCAACTCTTTTTCTTCTTTGGTGATACATTTCTATTGAATAAACCTCATTTATTGTTTTCAAATGACCCATTCATTTCAACAATAGGTAGATATCCAATTAAAATGTTTGCAATCATTATAAAATTATCGAACCAATTATTTTCTTCAAACTAAATAACCTCAACTAAAGTATTCATATTTCTACAATATTTTTTAATAAATCGATTTGTTTTAATTTCAGGTTCTATCTAGAATGAAATCAACAGAAGGCCAACCGATGTCAAACACCATAGTATACGAGTGCAAGATACCGTGGAGACCAGATTGAATTTATGAACAGCATGAAAATTGAAGACATCAGAGATAATACCCATATGGATGCATATATGCAAGGATATTTTCAAAGAAGAAGAAGTCTGTCAATGAATTTTGTCTCCGCAGTAATGATGTTCCAGAGATTTTGATCCGATCAAGCTGGTTGAAGACATTTCCTCGAGTGGACTTTTCCAATCAGGTAAAATGTGATGTTGTTGTTGTTGTTTTTCAATTGAAATCAAATCCAGGATTCTTTTTTTAACGACTTAGTGGGCTATTAACTAATGAGAATCATTATTGTTGTTGTTCATAATGCTATTGTTGATAATGAAGTTTTTGTTGATGCTTTTCTTGTTCATGATGTTGTTGATGCTATTCTTGTTCATTGTTGTTGTTGATGAAGTAGTTTTTGTTGATGCTTTTCTTGTTCATGATGTTGTTGATGCTGTTCTTGTTCATTGTTGTTGTCGATGAAGTAGTTTTTGTTGATGCTTTTCTTGTTCATGATGTTGTTGATGCTGTTCTTGTTCATTGTTGTTGTTGATGAAGTAGTTTTTGTTGATGCTTTTCTTGTTCATTGTTGTTGTTGATGATGTAGTTTTTGTTGATCCTCTTCTTGTACATGACGTTGTTGATGCTGTTCTTGTTCATTGTTGTTGTTGATGAAGTAGTTTTTGTTGATACTCTTCTTCTTCATGATGTTATTGATGCTGATCTTGTTCGTTGTTGTTGATAATTAACTTTTTGTTGTTGTTGATGATGTAGTTTTTGTTGATCCTCTTCTTGTTGATGATGTAGTTTTTGTTGTTCCTCTTCTTGTTCATGACATTGTTGATGCTGTTCTTGTTCGTTGTTGTTGATGATGTAGTTTTTGTTGATCCTCTTCTTGTTCATGACGTTGTTGATGCTGTTCTTGTTCGTTGTTGTTGATAATTAACTTTTTGTTGTTGTTGATGATGTAGTTTTTGTTGATCCTCTTCTTGTTCATGACATTGTTGATGCTGTTCTTGTTCGTTGTTGTTGATGATGTAGTTTTTGTTGATCCTCTTCTTGTTCATGACGTTGTTGATGCTGTTCTTGTTCGTTGTTGTTGATGATGTAGTTTTTGTTGATGCTCTTATAAGTTCATGATGTTGTTGATGCTGTTCTTGTTCATTGTTCTTATTGATGTGATGATGATAATGATGTTGTTGATGAAGTGTTTGTTGATGTAGTTTTGTTGTTGTTCTTGTCGTAAAGCTGTTTTATTGTACTGTTGTTGCTGTACTTGTCCAGTTGTTATTGTTGTTCTTGAGCAAACAACTGCGTGGACATCAATTGAATAATGAGATTTCTTGTTTCCGTTGTTGGTGTTGCTGTCATTGATGTAATGTTGTAGTAATTGTCCAGTTGTTGCTCCTAATGTTTCAATGTTGTTATTGGCTGGTGTTCATTTAGTTCTTAACTCGTTATTGCTGCTATGTTGCTTTGATTTTTGTTACTCTTAATTGTTGTTGCTGTTCTTGTTGTCGTGGCTGACTTGTTGTAGTCCTTATGTTATTATTATTATTACTGTATGTTTGTTGTTGCTGTTCTTATTGTAGTCCTTATGTTGTTATTATTGCTGTGGGTTTGTTGTTGCTGTTCTTGTTGTAGTCCTTATGTTGTTATTATTGCTGTGGGTTTTTTGTTGCTGTTCTTGTTGTAGTCCTTATGTTATTATTATTATTGCTGTAGGTTTGTTGTTGCTGTTCTTGTTGTCGTGGCTGAGTTGTTGTAGTCCTTATGTTATTATTATTATTATTGCTGTATGTTTGTTGTTGCTGTTCTTGTTGTAGTCCTTATATTGTTATTATTGCTGTGGGTTTGTTGTTGTGTGTTTCATCTCTTGTTCTTGTTGTATTATTTCTGTCTTATTGTTGCTATCGTCTCTCTCATGATACAACAATGCGAGCAAACACAATAAGTTTCATAAATCATTATTCCTAACATCAGCAAACACAATATTTATCAATTTATTACTCGCATTTCATCTTCTCGTTTTTCTTTCAACTACTGTAAACTCAAAATTGAAAAATCTATTTATGGTCTTTTGAGAAGTTTCGAGCTCACATTTTCTCTTTGCTTGTCTTCTTGTCTTCTTTAAATTTCTACTGGGTGGTCCAATATATTTAGTGTGGAATAGATTTACATAATGTATCTTCTTCATATTTTGGCAGACGTGGAAGTATGACTTTGTCTGAACTCTAAACAGGGTAATTTTAAATGAATGTGGAATAATGATAGGAAATGATTCTGAGCTAAAAATAAGAAGAAAATACTCTCGGGACATGTGCCCGAAATTGCACTCTTTCGGAGCTAAAGAGCTACAAATATGGAGAAAATACTCTCGGGACATGTGTCCGAAATTGCACTCTTTCGGAGCTAAAGAGCTACAAATATGGGGAAAATAAAAATTGTTTTTCTGTCAGGCTATATTCAGATGACCGCGCGGCATCAAACCAACAAATCAATAAAAGTTTGTATGTAGAACTAGTACCGCGCGGTCATGTAGGCAATATGCACTATTTAGATAGATCGTGTGCCGCGCGGTTCGTCGTACCGCTCGTTCATCTGAACATAGCCTTAATGTGAGTCAAGTATGCATGAATTATCACGAAAAACGATACGGAATTTTTTTATGTTTTAAATTCAATTTTGACTATAAAATTTCAGTAAATGCATTTGATGATAGCGGTAAAAACCGCCAGCGGTATATTTGATTGCACTCAAAAGTTTCGAAGATTACTGAGACCCCAAATATGATATACATACCAAATTTCAAATCTCTAGCTCTAAAAAGATAATGGTATTGTCTTTTTAAACAGCAATACTGAAAACCGCTAAAAATCGGCAAAAAACCGCCAAGGGTGTTGTATTCGATTGCACCCAAAAGGGGCAAAATTAAAGCCCAGACCTATATTCCAAATCGGTCAACGCCAAGTGGCAAAAGTGCCCATTGCAGCGTATGGTGGACCAACAATTATTTTATTCCATTTTTGGCTTCTATACGTATTGAAACGTAAAATATCAAATTTTAAGGGGGAGTACTTTTTCTTTTTCTTCTTCATGACGATTTCAAAGTTCATTATTGAAAATAATAAACCAAAAACAATTGAAAATATAAAAACTCTGCCAATGTGAAACCTTAGTTTATTATTTTTCTGGCAAAAAAAATTTGGGGGTACTCCCCCCCCAAAAAATTGAGGTGGGTTTCTCGTGACGATTCGAAATTTGGGCCGTAATTTGACCCTAAATTTGACATACCTACCAAATTTGAAGTCTCTGGCTCTTACCATTCTCTTTTTAGACAGGATTAATGAAAACCGCTTTAAAGCGGTAAAAACC
>CM022880.1:2443198-2516011 GCA_012654025.1 Pachypsylla venusta | reverse complement strand
AAAAAAAAAAAAAAAAAAAAAAAAAAAAAAAAAAAAAAAAAAAAAAAAAAAAAAATAACAGTATCTGTCTGGTACCACTATACCAAATCATTTTCAACAATTTTTCTATTTTTTTTTTTTTGTGATGATTATTGAAAAACAAACTCCCAAATGCAACAGAGGTTGGTGATTCAGAACATCATCTATTCAATTGATGTGAATTTTTTTTTTTATTAGGGTATGAAATAGTTTACGTATTCACAGAGTAAATAAAACCATTCGTTTCTCATCAGTCATAACGATTATTTTATACCTACGTGTCTAGGTCTACTTAAGTGCAAAACACAAATCATTCACCCCGGGACTAAAAAATTTAAAATAAGTCAAACATTATAAAATATTGTTTATTCAAGGATGTGTCAGTACTCAGCTACTCACTCCGCATCAAATATAAAACGAGTCAAATTTAATATTCATGACTCACTTTTAACTTACTCCAACAGCAAAAAAATGTCTTTTTTTTTTATTTTTAAACATTTTGTTTTACAGCCAAATTTTTTTTCTGTATGAGTGGGCGGATGGTTTTCATACATTCTGTCTTACTCTTTCTTTCATGCACACGTTTTGTCTCTTATTTCACTTAACCGAGAGGTTTCCATCTTTCTCCTAATCGTATTTATCGTTCAAACCAGGTTTCCAAACCGGTTCAAGACCGGTGTATCGTTCTTTGGAAGCGTCTACGAGCGTTTAGAAGCTCACACGACCGCGAACGACTGTTCGAAATGAATAACAGGTTAATGGAACCTTATCCAATATAAGCGTTAGGTAATACGCTTACAATATGGAGGATGTTCCATTCAGCTACATTCACTCGCAGTAACGTGTGTGTAGTCGCTCNATCAGTCATTCGCAGTAACGTGTGTGTAGTCGCTCTTAGAAGCGTGAGGTCGCTTCCAAAGAACAACCGTGGTAAGAGTAGAACAACATTGGAAATGTTAAAAAACCACAAAACTGTTTTTTTTTTTTTTTTTTTTTTTTTTTTTTTTTTTTTTTTNTTTTTTTTTTTTTTTTTGCAATCATTGGTAACCTGGTTTTAACAATAAATACCAGCAGATGAATAAATCTGAACTGCAAATCACTCAGTCAAAATGGTCACCATGAGGCCCCAATTCTATGACTCTAATAATGTACATTAGTGTACCAAGTTTATACAAATTCTGACAAGGCGTTCAAGAGTTTTCGTTTCGTTCAATCAATAATACCTATCTTTGTATATTAAATGTACATAGATTTGTTTGTAAGGAACCGTGTATATATCTGACTTGGAGTAACGAACATTTTCGGGCGACTATTTACACCCCGAATGGGAGAATGGAACCAACATAACCAAATTTAAATGGTACACGACTGGCAAAATTATCATTTACAGTGAACAAATGGATTTCTTCTTTCGATTTTGGATTCTTCGTACATTTAGCCTAATACATACGAGTAGTTAGCTCGAAACATAAAATATCAAGTTTTAGGGGGGGGGGGGGATTTTTTGTTGTTGTCAATTCCACCTAACCCTCAGGTTAGGGCTCAATTTTTATGTGATCAAATACTGAAATAATTGAGGAAAAATCCTGAGTTTTAACAGAATGGGACAAGGCGTTCGAGAATTATTGTGGTTCAAAAAACTTTTAGTCAGCGTCTATGGTACATTGAATACACCAGTTCTCGTTAGATAACTGAAGTTAAGCAACGTCCAGCGAGGTTGTGCCACGTAAGTGTCCACGTGACTTCGAGCCCCTCGAGATGCTGTCTTTTTTCCATCCCAAACCAGGCTGGGTGAGGTCAATGTGGGTAGCTGGTTTGCAAGTTTCCAGCGAATGGACGGTGAAACCCTCGTCCCAAATGGTCAATAGATGTTAAAGAGAAGAGAAAAATAATCGATTGTGTTAAAACTAGACCTCAAGAAACCCATTAACTAAATATTCACAGTTGTCGGTTTATTATTTTCAATGATGAACTCCTTTTTTTTATTCTACAGCAAGTAAGTCGCTCTGAACGTATCATCACCTGCTACATATTACAATGAAAGTAAGAGTTCATCATACCCTTTCACACATGTCTCGTTCACACACATGTCATTGTTACAACATTTCACACTACAAACTAAATCCAAGAAATTATTTTCTAAAAAAAAAAAAAAAAAAAAAAAAAAAAAAAAAAAAAAAACACATTCTCATCATGTGAATCTCCCACACGCGTTTCTCAAACATAATTCTCTCCAGCATTGATAAACATATATCCGGAATTTTAAAAATAATAATATTCAAGAATAAAATACAGGGAAATTCAAAATATTCGCAGATGATTTCCTTTAATATTGTGTACAAAAAGTATCTGAACTTTTTGTGTCCAAATTACCGATGATGGGGAAGCTTCTAAAAAATAATATTCAAGAATAAAATACAGGAAGATTCAAAATATTCGCAGACGATTTCCTTTAATATTGTGTACTGAAGGTTTGCATAATTATAGAACTAGATTGATATGAGGTATTATAAAAGGTTTTGATGGCCTTTGGCTGGAACTGTAATTGTGTGGGTTCCAACTCGTCCATCGTGAGGACAGTCAACTTAGGATTCGATCCGAAAACTTTCCTGGTACAATTTGAGTACCCGCAGTTGTCTTTACTCATAATTTGATAATAAACTAACACTGTGTACAATGATAGAGGTCAATTTTCACATTAAAGAGAAAAAATAAATGCTATCATCTATCATGTTGACCAAAATAAAATTCTAAAAAGTTCAATAATAATTGTTAAAGAATTTTTAAAAAAAATTCCATTCGACCACAAATTTGGCGTGGAATTGTTTTAGAGTATGAGTGTACCGCATGGCACACGCCCATCAGCATGTCAAGTACATAAAAAGTGAGGGAAATGTGAGTTTACATAATTTATGAATGCTAAAATATTATTCTTTTTTAAACAACTACATCGTGACGACACTTCACATTAAAAAACAAGAATAAATATTATTAAAGTGATACTTAGTTTATATTATTATTATTTTTTATTTCATTATCGGTTTATTTTTTATTTTAAAAAAGTGTAAAAATTTAAATACCTATAATATAATTGTTTTTGTTTTTTTGTCTCAGCGCTATGAAAAGCTTTTATAAGTAGTTTTGTAGTTTTTTTTTTTTTTTACAGAAATACCTGTTGAAAAATATATTTTTTTGAACTTTGATTTTTTCTCTTTTTTTTTTTTTTTTTTTAAATTTCGGTATCCAATGAAAAAGAAAATATTCTAATAAACCGAATTTTCATTGTTGTGTTTTCAATGTCAAAATACGTTTTGAGGTGTCCAGAGTTTCTATAACAGGTCCCGTGTGTTGTGTTATTTTCAAAAGACGGGAAACTTTTGGTTGAAATTGAATCAATCGTTGCCGATCTCACAAATACTGCCTAAAAAGAGAACGGTAAGTGCTAAATACTTGAAATTTGGTGCCTATGTACGTGAAATTTGGTATGTATATGTCAATGATATACCTACGAGACATAGGACATGAAACGGAACTTTTGGTTAAAAGTTAGGCTACTTATTTACGACTTTTTGGTTAACTTAACGAATTCCATTTAGATATATTGCTCGTAGACAAACACTCACACGGACAAATGGCCGAAACTTGAGATTTGGGCTCTGTGAACCTCAAAACGTGTTCTGTCATTAAAAACATGACATCGAAAAATTCAAGACATCGAACAATGTTGTTTTGTTTTGTTTTCTTCTTTTTTTTTATAGATAAGAAAAGTTGTGTGATGTTCACAACAGATTTTCTAAAATGTGTTTATATTTTATTCTCATGGTGTAGTAGGAATATACTATGAAATTTTGGGGGAAAAAAATCTTTAATTGATTTGATCTGAAATGATTTGTGTAGGAGTGTAGATACAAAACTTTCTGATTATTTTAAAATCAAGGTACGCCAAATCCAAAAATCGAATAAAAAAATCCCCCCGTGCCTTGTCCATTGCACATCGCCCGTCGTGAGCGAGCGCAAAAAAAATAGACTCTTGAGTGAAAGGTTACCACTAGGCGAGGTTAATGCCATTTCCTATCACCTAACCCTTAGAGCTCTATTTTTATGTGGTCAAATACTCAAATTTATGAGGAAAAAATCCTGCCTCTGCTCGGGATAGAACCCACGTCCTCCTGTTTACTAGGCGAGCGTTTAACCACTGAGCTACCGAGACCGACAGCTCACTTTTGCCTCATAGAGTTATCGATTTTGATGAAATTTGGCATCGGGGGCACAATTAAAAAAAAGCTGGTTCCAAGAAAAATGTTCTGATCCCAAATGAATGACCATATTGACCATCCTATGCCCACCTAATGGACATATGATTTTGTTTTTGTAATCGTTTTTCTATCCCTATGATTCTTTAAGCCTATTTTATAAGTTGTAAACGGATTGACATAGGAGCAAAAATAATCCGAAGAATAAAGAAAAAATGTGTTGTTTTTTTATCTAATCTCAACTGGGGCTTGGAAGTAATCACAAAGTAAGTCTTATGAGTTGCTGACGACTCAATGTCCATGAAAAATGGAAAAAATAAATTGGTTTAAGAGTGCAAACAATTTTAGCTCGTACGTTCGGCTATACACTAAGGAATGTAGCCACTAAGGGGAGCAAACCAGCTTCATTAGGTGACGGTCCTAAGCCCGTGTAGATACAGAAGGTTTGGTGTTAGGAAGGGCATCCAGCCTTTAAAAAAATTCTGCTTCAAACCAATGATGAGAGATCATCAGCAAATAGTGAGTTCCTACGCGGTTTCTATGGATACTATGAGAAGCAAGCGAGAGTTACCGTGCCAGGAAAGGGTTACAGCTAAAGAGAATAGGCACTGAACAAAAAGTTGTGGCATGGTAGAATTAAGGAAAGCAGCGCCTACCCCAAACAGAATTGGGAAAGGGTGAAGTTAAAAAATAAGAAGAGGGTTAGGCTATATAGCAGTAGAATGAAAACAGAAAGTGTGATGAAATCTTGACCTATCTAACTTGTCTGCTGAGTGTCATAAATCAATTTTAAACTCATTGTTTTATTTTATGTTTTTTTTTAACCTGAGTGCATTGTACTTTATGCTTAGGCGACAAGCTATTTATAAGTACCTACATGACTTATTACAAACATTATGCATCGTATACTAAATAAGCAGGCAACTGATATGTTTCTTCAGTCTTGAGTTAATTTATTTATACACAGTGTTCGAAAAGTCCCGGAACGGATTTTTTTTTATTTTAAGATAGAGACTTGAAATTTTATATGTAGTATTAACACAAATGAATCTATTTTTTGGCGTAATTAAAATTCCTACAGGGTGTCTTAAAAGTGGGTAAACAGACACTAACTTTCGATTTTTTAAATTGAAACCCCTATTTTTTATTTCATATTCAAATTTTACGTCAAATTCTACACACAATCGACTCCTCACTCGATACTTTGATCAAACGGATCTCTGATCAAACCCGCCCAATCATTGATTTTTCTTCGGAATAAAAGTGATAAAACCAAGAGTGTGTACTACATCAAATCAGTCAAGTTTTTTATGCTGAATCTCGTGGTACCATTGGTTTTTGATTTTTTTCACTTTTTATACCTAAGGAGGGTAAAATTTCATTTTTGAAATTTTAACATCAACCAAAAATGAATTTGGAAGTGCAAAATGTAATTCTGATCAAAGTGGCATGTCCCCCTCAATATCATGAAACTTTGGTCAGAATAATTTTAGGTATCTCCGATAACATCCGAGATATTTTAACTTAAAAGAAAGGTTTGATTATTATCGGGTGTTGTCAGTTGCACTATTTTTAGCTGTATCTATTAACGATTCAAACAGACGTAAAAAGAAAATGAAATTATTTTCACTTTATATAGCCAACGATCATACCACATTGAATACACCAGTTCCCGTCAAATTTATGAAGTTAAGCAACGTCGGACGTGGTCAGTACTTGGATGGGTAACAGCCAGGCTGGGTGGGTAGCTGGTTTGCAAGTTTCCAGCGAATGGAGGGTAAAACCCCCGTCTTGAAGGAACAATAGATGTTAAAGGGACGTTAAGCCAAATTAAAAAAAAAATCACCTTATTAAATACACGATGACTTAGTATGACTTTTGTGAGTTTTAGAACTAAAAAGAAAGAGAAATATTTCTTTAGAAATTTAGTTTTGGCCAACATGAGCATATCTTCCTCCAATTAAAATAAGATAAAAGTTTTAGAACTATGGCCACTACAAACTTTTTATCGCCATGGGCATGCAAACATACGTAAGAACGGACAAAAGCTACATTACGTTAGCATGCCGTTAGCTGTTGGGGTGTAAAAAGGTTCGATTTGTGGTAGCACTCACGGTTTTTTAAAAGCTTTCGGGGGTTCGAAACTGTATTTCTTGTATTTTCTTTTTTAAAAGTGTAAATAAATCTTTATAATTATTTTTTACAGAGATGTTTATTTTATTATACTTTGAAAAATTTCAGATTCTTGTTGTGGCTCTCTTTCAGAATTAATGGTTCTCTTTTTATTTCCGGATTTAAACCCAAAAAATTGGAGGACAATTTTTTATTCGATTTTTAAATTCTACGAACCAACCTGCGTAAAAAAATCAAACTTTGAGGAGAGTATTATGAGTAAAACAAGAAACTCATGTGCTCATAATTGGCAGAGTTATTTTTTACTAAAAATTTAAATAAAATAGGTTGCCAAATCATTTTTTTAAAAGCACGTAAATACATTTTGTCCCAAGTTGCCAGACTTTACAGTGCCTAAACAAATATAACGAAAATTGGAAAATGGAATTTATAAAATAATGTATGTCATCATTGTAATTAAGAAGCAAGCAATTCTCTGAGAAGAGAGAGAGAGTCCGAAATATAATTATTAATATTAGAGCAGAAAATAATTCGGCACTTTTCCAAACGTAAAATGAAGATAATTTAAATTTTCCAATAAATTATTATTGTGTAGGTATAGTCAAATGGTAAATACCTATTCAGTATTCTTGTCTTTCAAGTTGAATACTTCGTTGTGTATTAAATTGGCCAGGCGCAAGATTGACAAAAACGGAGTCTCGATATACTTTGTGTCCTTAAATACTACGTGTCTCAAAAGTCCGAGACCACCTGAATATCTTTTGAACGGCTTTATGTGGAGATTTTGCAAGGTATTATAACACAAATTAAACCACCTGATGGTGTGACCAATTTTTCAGGGGCGGGTCCCATGTGGCCCCCGGGGGTCCAACTTTTGTTTTTTAAGTATGAACCCCCATCTTGTGATACATTTTCAGAAAGACAATAAAATTGGAAGTACTTTGCAAGGTTTCAAAATGGCGGCCATTTGACATTTCCAGGACATGATTTCCAAGAGTCTCTAAAACTAGGCGAATTATTTCTAAAAAAAAAAAAAAACAGGTTCCTCAACATTGGTGTCCTATGTAATTATTCAATATCCCATAGGAAATAATTCGCCTCGTTTTAGACTCTCTTGGAAGCCATATCTTGGAAATTTCAAATGGCCGCCATTTTGAAACCAAACACGCGTAAATTTTTTCTTGCAAAGTATGTCTAATTCTATTGTCCTTCTGAAAATATATCACAAGAGGGGGTTCGTATTCAAAAAACAAAAGTTGAACCCCCTGAGGGCTACATGGGACCCGCCCCTGAAAAATTGGTCACACCATCAGGTGGTCTAATTTGGGATATAATACCATGCAAAATTTCAAACTCCTCATAAAGCCGTTCAAAGGTATTCAGGTGGTCTCGGAATTTGGGACACCCTGTATCGTGATCGAAAAGAAAACACTAAGTATTTAGGGGATTATATTTAGGGGATAATGGTGGTCCCCCTGGTCCCGTTTTTTTTTTTTTTTGATTTGGACGAATCTGCATTTGGGGGGGCCAATCCTCATTTTTTGATATCTCATAGTTATTTAATTGTTTGCTAAAAAAACTTTATTTTTGGCGATATAACTTGCTCTCAGTTGAACTTTTTTTTTTCTTCCTTATTACGTACCTACATAATAAAAGGAAACTGGGCAAGGGTCAATGGCACGTTGAATATACTAGTTCACGTAAGATCATAGAAGTTAAGCAACGACAAGGAAGGTTTTACTTGGTGGGCAGGGTGGGCATTTTACATATATTTTTCTCTTTCATAATAATGCCCCACGATGAACCGGGGGCCCATTGGGGCTCACATATTTTTTCTCGCACATATTTTACATGTATTTTTCTTTCATAATAATGCCTTAAAATGAACCGGGGGCCCATTGCGGCCAACATATTTGCACATATTTTACATGTATTTTTCTTTAATAATTTTGGCCCCTCCCACTGGGGGCCCACCTTGAACTTTTTTTCCCAATGGTCTAACGTTCACTGCTGAAAATATAGGAAAGCTTTGTTTTGGATATAACTCTTGTTAAATTTCAATTTTATAGAGTAGTCAACGTAACATGATTTTCTTGAATGTCTCAAAAACTTCTGAGTGAGTGTAATGAAATTATAATAAATACGGTGGCATTATAACAATATAGGAGGCAAACTCGCCAAAATTTCAATTTAAAAATTTTATGATTTTATTGAGACCTTGATTTTGAACGTTGTTTATATTTTGGGTTTAAAGAGATGAATTTGAGCAATAAAATTAAAATAAATTCACATGGCCTAATGATGAAATGTATTTCCTGATGTGTATTTAGCATGATGTCAGAAATTGAAGCTATAAAATAGGCTTGGCAAGTTTATTTCTTTTAATTAAAAAATTAACCCTTTGGGTAGTAGTTGTTTAAAACTAAACGTTGAATAAAAATCTTAATTACAGTCCGCTTTTCTAAATATTTATTTTATTTTAGCTGATATATGTTCCTGCGGGCCGGATTATGATTAGCTCAGAGGGATTTTTTTTTTTTTTTTTTTTTTCATAATTAGAGATTGGGTTGAGATTAATATTTAATTTAAATTAGTTGATATAAATTCCATAACACTTTTAGGTATTTGCGTCGACATTAGTGAATAAGAAAGTTATACCAACATAATTGGCACACATTTTCTTATGCAACAACAATAAAAAAAATTCAATTGTTTTTATAAGCTGTCCCGCCTCCACCCCTGGATAAAGAAATGATAATTTATTTTACGGAAGTTATCTACATTGGCAAGAGAACGTATTTCACAACGTAGGTTACTATCTGTACTTGTAAAGTACAACAATAGTAGTGTTAACTTGTAGTTGATTTTGAAATGGGCCCCAGAAATTGATGAAAAAAATCTTAAACAATTGTAATTTGGGAAAGTGTGTCTATTTTAGAATATAACCCTCTGTTTTGACCATACAACATTTTGTTTCAAGGAATTTATGTAACATCCTGTATAAATTATCATTCCTCATAATATTATCCAGTCAGCTGTTTTTTTTTTTTTTTTTTTTTTTTTTTTTTTTTTTTTTTTTTTTTTTTTTTNTAAATCCCGATATTGAATTTGGAGATAAAGATATGCTTTTGACAGATGTTGAGTGCAGGTAACCTTTTCATCTTTGTAGACGATATTATTACTCAGGACAATCTAATCAATTACAGTTGAATTGATTAAAAGGTCCGTCTGAATTATACATTGTACACAGAGGAGAAAGAAGAAAGATAGACAAAAGTTCAGATAGAAAGATAGAAGACCTGAAGTAGAAGAAAATCGTTCTCGCGATGGCCGGTTCTACGTGTCGGGACAATCTGGAACGCATACCATATTAGTTCCAGCCAGGGACCATCAAAATATTTTCGGTAACCTCATAGCAATCTGTTTGCACCATTTCTTAAAAACATAAATCTATAAATAAGAAGATCGGCTGATTTCCAATACGGCTACTACAACAACAGATGGATAAAATAAGAAGTATTGGTTAAGGAATGATAAGGTAAAGAAGTCCAAATATTAGAATTGGGAAAAGATGCAGTTAACTGGAGCTAATTTTGGGATACATCAGTTTTACTCAAATCAAATTGAAGTAAACAAAAATCAACAAATTTTCCGGAAGTTAAGTACTTCATTTCAAGTAACAAGTAATCTCAGTCAGTATTGACTTAACTTTCAAACAAAAAACTACGTATATTGGAGGAAACGAAAATCATCAGCAAATTTTCTGACGATTAAATGCAGTAATAAGTAATCTAAGAGAGTGTTGACTTCAAACGAATCCTTAGAAAGAACAATTAAATAATAAATTTAAATAATAAGTATAATAATATTTATAATTATAATATTTAAACATAACATAATTTCTTTTTCGCATTAATAATAAATAAAGCAGATTTTATTTACCAAGAACTAAAAAACAATAACAAACACCAAACTTGAAAAACGGATTCGTCTTTTTTTTGGCATTTTGACTTTTTAAAGAAATTATTTCAGAGAATAGTATAAATTCAGACCGAAAGATTGTTCTTAAAAAGAGTGTTCAAAATTCAAAATTGACATGATTTATTAATATTAATTCATTATATTACTTATAGACTTGGACCTACACGATGAAGCAAACAAGCTTTGTGTACTTTAATATTTCATTAAAAAACATGTTTACCGTATTTAAAATATTAATTGGCATTGCCAAAAATAGTTTCTTTGAACACTTGTAATTAGTACCAAGATTTGTTTGTATAAAACATATTAACGAATGGGATATATAAAAAGTACTGAAAAAATGGTTTCATACTTAATACATGGGCAGTTGATTAAAAAAAAAAAAACACAGTAATAATGCTGATAGAAATAATTTACGAGTTTTGGTCCTTTTCAAAAAAATATATATCGAGTCTACATGATCTTTACTACTAAAAGATATGTATCAATATGCAAAATATCCCAAAACATGTTGGTCTATATCAAAGAATTCCAAATAGTTAGAAAAAACACATTAACTGTATTTCTCTAACAATTGTTGTTAGTTATATTTCTCGTTTGGATGAATAAAATATGCTAAAATAAAAAGCGAACACACAAAATGAATTTAAAATAAATATATAAAATAATTGTAGAAAAAATATACCATTTAGGCTTCTATTGTTTAGATGATTTACTTATTTTAAAAAGATAAGTGAATATTATTAAAACATTTAAAAAAAAAAAAAAAAAAAACACATATATAGACGGTATCAATTTTGAGAACCTAATAATTGCGAGAATATTATTTTAAATATTTTACGAAAATATCATTTTGCCAATAATAGTCCCAATAGAATTGGGACTATTATTGGCAGGCCGATACGATGGATAAAGATTATCTCTGACCGTCTTAGAGTCAAAATATGTCTGACTATGATAGTCTCGATGCTATTGAAAGCTCACCATAACACAGTAGTCTCTTTTTAATATTGTCTATTCAAAATGTTTGATTTAAGATAATATTGTTCACGATTTTTTTGGGCGCGGATATAATATCTCAAATTTTATATCGGATATTTATATCTCAAATTGATTTTAATGTTTGCAAATTTTAAAAAATGTATAAAGACAGGGATGGTAAATATAATATTTCAAAAATTGACCCCTTGGGGAATAATGCTCGAAACATAAAAGATACCTATTTTATCAATCGAAACCTATAGTCTATTAATGATCAACGAAAAGCCTAAACGTTTTTGTTTATATAATAAATATAAGAGTATATATATAACTACGTACGTATAAAAATAAAAGATTTCGCCTATAATAAATAACCTAACATAAATAACAAAAAGTATATATGAAAAGCGTAAACGTTTTATTAAAATAATAAAACTGTATTATAACTATAAAAAAAGGCTGCGCGATTTTAATCAGCCGCAAATTGAATACCGGGAAATGAGAAATACGCTTACCTCTCATCAAATAAACGAATTTTTATATAAAAAATATAAACGACGTGGTAACGGTATTTTTTTTTTTTGCTAGTTAAGTAAAATAAGTAGAGTGTCAATAATCATTTGGTTAATTTTACTAAAATTTAACATAGCTAGGTCTCACTCAACTTTGGCTCTCATCGCATTTATTTCACACATGCTGGGAATGCACTTTTAAGTCACAACACAGAATAGTTTTATTTTCCTCATGCAGAATGTTCTCACCTGATAAATGAACCTATTGACTTGCACCTTCAATTTCATAATACTATCCATTACTAATAAGTACTATGTTTTGGTTAAACTGGGATACTACCACAAAAATAATCTATTTCTACCCTTAATTACTTTCTTATTTCCAACATATTTCCTTATTTCTTCGTAACTGTTCAATCTCTAAATATACAGATCTTAGAGAAACGTCACCAGATCCTAACATTTCTATCTATCGATAGAAATAATAATATAATAAGCTGATTAAGTATTGATAAACCTAAATTATCAAAAACTATTAAAAAATTAATAGAAAAAATATTGTTTCAACGCGTAAAATATTTCAATAGTATACGAAGAACAAAAAATGGTAACCTTAACCAATAAATAAAATAATAATAGTTTGATTAAAATAAACGGAGAGCGACGAAGAATTTCAAGGTTTTTATTGAATGATTCAAAGACAAAAGAAATTGAAATTTTACTGTTGAACCACACGAAAAATATACTAAACCAACGCACGTAGATTGATTTCAAAATGTGCCAAACCAACGAACATACAAATGTAGATTATTTTCAAAATTTATCCCTACTCATGGATTTTTTCTTTCACAATTATGAAGCGCTCACCTTAACGATCAAGATAATTCATCTAATATTTGAACACAAAAACAAAATTGTGAAAAATATTATCTTAGTCGGGGAACCAAAATAATGATTTGAACAATTTAAATAATGACAGCAAGATAGAGATCAATAGAAACAAATTGGAATTGGGTTCAATCGATTGACTTTAATTTTGTAAATGTAAAACTGGTTGCCTTCTAACAGGGAATAGAAAACAAAAAGATAAACATTTCAACCCAATACAGATCAATAGAAACAAATTGGAATTGGGTTCAATCGATTGATTTTAATTTTGTAAATGTAAAACTGGTTGCCTTCTAACAGGGAATAGAAAACAAAAAGATAAACATTTCAACCCAATACAGATCAATAGAAACATTTTGAAATTGGGTTCAATCGATTGACTTTAATTTTGTAAATGTAAAACTGGTTGCCTTCTAACAGGAAATAGAAAACAAAAAGATAAACATTTCAACCCAATATAAACAAATTGGAATTGGGTTCAATGGATTTACAATTTGTATATTTAAGGCGGGACAAACAGGAAGAGATATATTTTAACTGTGAAATGAGGAATGCGGCCTTTAAAATTGAGATAAGAATTGTAGAAGATATCGAGTATATAGGTAGGTATAAAAATAAGTTTGTTCGTTTGTTTTCTGATAAATACTTCTTTGGTGTGACTACATTGCATTGATTACGCGTTGCCTATATTTCTACTAATAAAAAAAAAAAAAACGTTGTGCATGCTTGTCACAATGTGCTGCCCAAATTTATGTTTACGTTTGAATTTGAACCCAAGAGGGGATTTTGCATAAGTTATAGAACGGATAAAATTTCTGACCTGTCGCCCTTAGTCGCCTTTTACAACCAACTTGTGCTTGATAACGCAGAAGTAGTTTCTGAAACTTTGAATCATTCAATAATAACTTGACGAGATTATAATGTAGAATATAAAATGATAATCTAAAGCGGAGAAGAAAAATTATAGTAATAAAAAAATTAAGTAATTAGAAAAAAAGAAATAAAATGAAATTAATCCTTACTTTTGACGGTGAGTCGAGCTGATGATTCTACTTGCCCGGCAGAATTTGTTACTCTTAGAGTAAATATACCAGAATCTTCTTCATAGGTGGTGTTCAGAACTAAGGTAGCAGTGTTACCTTCAAACACAATCTGGAAAAAAGAGAAAAAAGTGAAAAACTAGGCAACACTTGGCTACTTTTAATGTATATTGCTACTGTGCGCATTCGCATTAGGCAAGATAAGCTCAGTCTAAAAAAATACCGAGCGTTCAAACTAATGTTTGTACGTCGTTAAATGGCAATAAAAAATATCGACGTTTAAAAAGAGCTAACGCGTGTCTCCGAAATTGCAATTTTTCAACAGACGAAAAAACTGTCAACGCAAATTATTTGAAAAAAAAAAAAAAGCTCGTCAATGACATCAAAACACAAATGGACAGAGATACGAGGTTCCTCCAGACAATATGTTGCATTCGATAATTTAGGACATACGAGGTATCACTATTATAATCGACTAGCTGTTTCGCCCGTGCTTCGCTACGATTCTTATATTGCTATATTTGTTTTTCAAGGACAATGGAAAATGGGGGGGGGAGGTATTGGTTTGAGTCCACCCTGTATATTGCAACCTTTAAAAACCAAGATTTAAACGTTTCGCTGGCGCCTTAGGGGCACGGCCATTCTGACTTTTTTATAGTATTTTCTAAGTTTCAAACTCGTAACTCTAGAATGGCTGGCCATACCTTTGCAGAAAATGTCCTAAAATAAGGACTAAAGGGCCACCTAAAACTTTCTCGTTTTGACTTGATATGTTGTCGTGACAAATTTTAAGATATCTGACCGTGACTGTCCGATTTTGGTGAAGAAATTATAAATTTGGCCGTAACTCAATGCTTAGTTCTGATAATTTTCCTCTGGTCGCGGATTATGATTTTGGGGGGGTCCATTCCCATCAATTTTTCTCTATCTGCTATTGTTTGGGCTGTGGTATTGTAACAGACAACCCCTCATACATTGTTACATAGGTACACACAAATTTCTGATTTATATATTAAGATTATTGTAACGATTTTTTTTAATTTCGATGACTTTACACAAGTTCCATGGTAAAAAAAAAATGGAAATGAGATAGTAGCTCTTTTTAAGGCTAAAGCGACGATATCCAATAAATAGATGTTTGGTATACTTTAAGAGCTCGTACTTCGTCGCGCAAATGCATGACATTAAAAGAACTAACAAATATTCATGAAAACATACAGTGTTGTTTTCCGAAAATTTATAGTAGATTAGTTCAAAAAGAGTAGCTTTGAATTCGTAAATAACCTGTAAATCACTTTCTTTATCTGGCCCCTACACGTGCTACACTTTCAACTATCAGAAAAATCTCTACATATATCTAACGTGACTTAATTAATAGTGGCTGATTTCCAGTATAGCGGAAAAAAATAAATGTTTTAACCTTTGACCCATTGACACTTTTGATCTACAACCTAAAATCGAGACCTCATCAAATTTGAGAGAAGTTTATATCTGAGAGATCATTTCAATTCTTACTACTATTTTGCAACCACTGCATGAACACAAAACTTGGGTAGTTCAGAAACAAAAATTACCTGAAAATCTGGGCTGGCCGGAATAAGAGCACCTTCTCTATACCATTGTGCTTTGGGTGTTGGTTTTCCAGTCACTTGAGCACGGAAGGTTGCGGACTGTCCTTCATTTACAATTATATCTTTTAAAGGTGTAACAATTTTGGGAATAACTTCTTGAATTTCAGGGGCTGTAACATGCAATGAAAAAAAAACAAAAAAACATTTAAGTAGGTGATAGAATTTTTTCGTTCCCGAAAAGGCATGGCTGTAAATAGGAGTGCCCTGAAGCAATGCGAAAGCGGTTCCGGGGCATACTTTTTATTTACTCTCTAAAAAGTAGAGGATGGTCTCTGAATAATTTCTTTGGGAGTTGATAAAGCCCTCAAAATAATTCCTTTGGGAATTGATAATGCATTGTAAGTGCTAAGTATTAACTTTTAAATAAATTAAAACAAAACACTTACTAAAAACACTATTTACAATTATTAATGAAGAAACTAGTTTCGAATCATTCGATTCATCAACAGTCCAGTCGAGTCGAAGGATGGAAGTTGACATATCAACTTCTAAAAGTGCTAGAACTCTGTTTGCCCGATGACCATTAGTTTATCCGTCACGGCTGATAAATGTGAGAAGTGCTTCACATTACACTCTTCATCAGAACAGCTGCTCATATATTAAAAGTTCATTTTGACAATATGGACTTTCGGAGAAAGCCAAGAATATTGCAGCTTTTCTCAATCTGGCCATCGAGTAATAAGTTTGTAATGAGGTGGAGATTTTGTATTCACTACAAAAACATCTGGTTGTCTTCAATTTTGTGTTGAACCTACTTTGCCTTCTGATTTGACCACTATTGAAACTTACCTAATACTTTAAGATTTGCTGAAAGAACCACTTGTCCACCTTGGTTAGTGGCAACACATTTATAAACCCCTTCATCTTCTGGGAAAGCTTCCGTAATCCGCAAGTTAAACGTATCACCTTCTTTTGACATTTGGAAATATTTACTGGGTTTAATGACTTTATCACCTTTTTGCCATTTAATGTTGATTGCTAGAGAAAAAACAAATAATTGTATTTATGTAGATATTTCGAAATCGTTAGAGAACAATGGAGACTACTACTAATCGGAATAAAAGACGGGACTATATTTTCAATAATAGATTTATCAAAAATCATAAGCTCCCACGTTGAGAATGGATATTCCTCTCTTTGACCTTCCCTTAGCAGCTGCTCTTCCTTTTGTTCAATTCTTCTAACTTTTTTCCCACAAAGTTCTCACCTTTTTGTCCTAAAACAATATCCTTCAAATTTTCATTTATTTTATCCATGTGTTTTTATTTTGGTCTTCCTTTTAGTAGCCGTTCAATTCATCCCACCCTTATCCCCCCCCCACGTAGTGCCCATTTCTTCATTCCGAATGTCCAAAACAAAATCCAAAAGTTACTCGTACTCACAAATGTGTAACTCAAAAAAGTTAGACGGAACATTTTGGGAAAACTGGATTCCCCAAATGTTCAAAATCGAAAAGCTCTTAACACCAGCCAACACATATCAAAATTTAAAAGAGAAAAATAATTTTTAAAAAACAAAATATTGGGGGCCCTCCCCCCCGGGGAGGGGAGAGCCCCCACCATGTTCAAAACTAGAATTAAATAGGAAGGTAATTCAGATGAATAAACTTACGTGGTTTTCCCGTAATTCTACATTTCAACGTAACCGCTGAACCTTCTTTGACATTTTGATCTTTCAAAGGTTCAACTACTGTTGGAGCTTCATCTTGTGTAGGCTTTTCAGTCGCGGGCTTTTGTTGAGCAGGTGCTTTTTTAGCAGTCTGTACAACCAGTTCTGCTTCACATCTGGCTTCACCAGCATTGTTCATTGCAACACACTCATAGTTGGCACTGTCTTCTTGTACTGTTTCAATAATGAGGAGAGTAAACAAATTGTCCTCTTCTAACGTTTTGTAGCGGATGTCAGGGATGATTTTTTTGCCGTTCTGGAAGAAGTAAGACTTGGATTACAAATGAACTTCAACAAAATACTCGTATTCATAAAGGAAGATTTGAGCGAGTAATAACCAAACGGGGCCAATATGAAGTCTAAGAGAATCGAAAACGTTTTACTTGCTTTTCTCAATATTTTTAACCAGTAAAATTATCAGTATTCAGAACTCCACAACCGGCCGAGGTACGGCCGATTTTCCGATTTTTTAATGAGAAATCATAGAATACTAAATATTAAAAACGGTAAGAGATATATAACAATAGAGGGAATGGACCCTCCCCCCCCACCCAATCGAAAGACTAGGACCTCAGAAAAATTATTAGAGTTCAAACATTTTCGGTCAAATTCTACAAATTTTAACCGTGGCGAATCGCGGGGCACAACTGCTAGTTTTTAATAAACATAAACGATCGATCCTTAATTTTTGGTTCATTATTTTATTAAATAATCAATCTTTGGAAAAAATACCCCCCCCCCCCATGTTTTACGTTTCAATATACGAACAATCGCTCCTCGGTCTTTTGTCTATGATCAAAGTGTAGCATCGACAATCAAAAAAATCGAAAGAAAAATCACTTTTACTATTTACCGTTCACCGACTCCAATGCCATTTGGTATTAAATAAATAATTATCAAACAGTCTCTTTTTAAAGAACTGTCGATTGAACAAAATGCACCTACCGAAATGGTCCCGTTACAAATATGACTGAGACCATAGTTATCAATTTTTTGGGTGTATTTGTTTATCGATTCACAATCGTATCGAGTAGTGTTTGGGCAAGAAAGTCATAAAAACACGCCAAAACCACATTACAGAAGTTGCACTATAAGTGGGTGATAATTTCAAATACGCTATAGGAATCAAAGTCACTATATGTCCACATACCATTATTTAATATAGGAATGTCTATTGAGACTTGATATTTTGTTTTATGAAGGAAAGATTTTTTTTTTAAGTTTTAATTTTCGTCGATTGACTTTTTCACTTTAGAGAAATGAAGTGAATGAAAATTGAAGATAAAGGAAGAGAGACACGATATCAAATACAATGACGAGCACAAAACTTTGCAGTCCATAACGCTAATACCAACAACGATGTAGTAGTAGTAGTAGTAGTAGTAGTAGTAGCAGCGGTTTTTCTCACGAAATCAACCGTTCTTCCTATTTATAGATGCATGATTAATTAAAATGGTAGAAACAGATTGATAAGAGTTTACCGAAATTGCCCTTGGCTGAAACTGTGATGGATGACGTTCCAGGTCGTCCCGGTGCGTAGAACCGGTCATCGTGAGGACGCAACGATTTAAGCAACAATTATGATTTAACGATATTAAGAAGCTTCAACGAAATCCACATGCAAGAATTACGAAATTGGGAACCCTCCTACCATACATATTAAGGAGTAGAAATCCTGAAGGCTTACATATCAGATAAAAGAAAATCAACATAACGCTAAAAAGTACCTAGCCTATGCAAGACCCGAAATTCGGATACCTAAATTTGGCCAAACCTCTATATTCAATTTCATTAAATTCATTTCTCTAAAGTGAAAAAGTCAGTCGACGAAAATTTAAACTTAAAAAAAAAATCTTTCCTTCGTAAAACAAAATATGTCCACATACCTTTAGCCAATAAACATCAAGAGGCTTGGTTGCTGATATTTTAGCATCAAATCGAGCAAGTTGACCGGCATTGATAACAGCACTTTGTATGGTTGTCAAGAAAGATGGTGGAACAATTCCTCCACGGCCACCTTGTCGTTTTTCTTCTACAACTAAGTTAGCACTACATTTAGCTTTTCCTCCTTTATTTTCAGCAATTACGGCAAAAACACCTGAGTCTTCCATGAATACCTGAAAAATAGGGTAAATGATTGTAAAAGCGAACAAAGCAAAAAAATTCTGAGGGTACAATTTGTTAAATGAGATTTATGCCAGTTGGTTACCATACGAGTTCCATCTATAGTCTTACGACATATTCCCTTCTCTAGACATTCTTTCGTAAAGTATTGTCGAATTTACCACAATTTTAGCAACAGTAGATGGTGCTAATTTCATTTAGGTTGATATAAATTGGCATTTAGAAATGCATGCAAAAAAGTGTAACTTAAGTCGTATTGTTACAAGCATTCTTGCACATTTTATAAAGAACATTGTTTACGCCACTGCGCCAAACCTACGTATATTGCTTCGCCTAATTCGGTTCAAGCATTTGATGGGCTCTTTCCCCATCTTTAAATTTCGGTTCACGCATTTGATTGGCTCTTCCTTGTCTCCGATCCTATCTTTCCCCATCTTTAAATTTCGGTTCACGCATTTGATTGGCTCTTCCTTGTCTCCGATCCTATCTTTCCCCATCTTTTAATTTCGGTTCAAGCATTTGATTGGCTCTTCCTTGTCTCCAATCCTATCTTTCCCCATCTTTTAATTTCGGTTCAAGCATTTGATTGGCTCTTCCTTGTCTCCGATCCTACCTTTCCCCATCTTTTAATTTCGGTTCAAGCATTTGATTGGCTCTTCCTTTTCTCCTATCCTATCTTTCCCCATCTTTTAATTTCGGTTCATGCATTTGATTGGCTCTTCCTTGTCTCCGATCCTACCTTTCCCCATCTTTTAATTTCGGTTCATGCATTTGATTGGCTCTTCATTGTATCCCATCCTATCTTTCCCCATCTTTAAATTTCGGTTCACGCATTTGATTGGTTCTTCCTTATATCCGATCCTATCTTTCCCCATCTTTAAATTTCGGTTCAAGCATTTGATTGGCTCTTTCTTGTCTTCGATCCTATCTTTCCCCATCTTTAAATTTCGGTTCACGCATTTGATTGGCTCTTCCTTGTCTCCGATCCTATTATTCCCCATCTTTAAAGCTTAATAGTTAGTTCCAAAATTCCTACCACCCGCAATACAGTCTACTCATTTAATCTATTAATTAATCTAAATACATCGATAAAATTAATATAAGTTCATCAAGATTCAAGAAGCTGGCCAGGCATCAAAAAAAGCTACCACAAAAGCGGCAGTTAAAATATTCCTTTTATTCCTGTTTCTTGTAACCGCCCTCACAAGCATAACCTATCCCTTTGTCCTATATATGCATTTTATGAAGGAATGCATTTTATCGGTTGCAAAAATTTTGCAAATGTTTTTTTAACAATAGTCAACACGAGAATAATACCAAAGCAATGAATTTAATATTTTGTTCCTAAATACATACCTGTCTCATTATCAAAATAGATTTAGTACTAAAAGTATGAATTTGGAAATCAGGGGATGATGTAATGGGAAAATCTTCTCGGAACCATTTGACAGTTGGTAAAGGATCTCCATCGAATTCAACTTCAAATCGTGCCTGGTCTTGTTCAAATGCACGACAAGGTTGAATTTTCTTTGTAAATACAGGTGGTTTAGCAGGTTTCTAGAACAGGAAATCATTCAATAGCATTTTTAAATTTAATGATAATCGCAGGACTACTTCCTCCGATAGCCAGCTGGAGGAATAAATCACAAGGAAATCATTCAATAAGATTTTTAAATTTAAAGATAATCACAGGGCTACTTCCACCGATAACCAACTGGAGGAATAAATGACCAGGTAATGGTTGACAACAGTACCTAGCATGGAAAATATACCCAAAGTGGAAATGGTCGGAGGTGGAGAGCGGATGTCCCTCTGACGAAGAAGAAGGGATGGAAATGTTACCGAACATTCCCCCACCAACGTCGAGAAATATTATCTGGTCAAGTTGTCCAAATATCATAACATGCAAACTTGTATCATCATCTAAAAATCCATCACCAAAATAGTTCTAAGAAATATAAATAAAAATAAAAGATGCCCGCCACCATTATTTGAAAGAACGACGAACCTGTTGGAGGTCAGACAAGGCGTAGTAATGTTTGTTTTCAATCATATAGTAGTCATCCTCATCACCTGACTGGAAAATAATAAATATTAGTGACGTCATTCGCGGGTACATCTGAGCGCACGGCAGTGCGCCAGACCAAGTTCCAACAAATGCCAATAAATTTTCAAAAAAACAAAAGCAAAATGGGGGAAAGCCTGAAAAGTGATTAATTTTTTTTGTCTGTTCTCAAAAATGATTCGACTTATGAAAAGAGCGTCTCTTTCTAAGACTTTTGTGTNAAAAAAAAAAAAAAAAAAAAAAAAAAAAAAAAAAAAAAAAAAAAAAAAAAAAAAAATGAAAAATCGAACAAAAAATTGAACTCCCTTGTTAAGAGAGAACCACGAAAATGGTCCGATTGCGATCAAATTTTAGAAATAAGATCCAATTAAAGTCCTGGACACAACTGTGAAATTAGATTTTCGAAAAAAGAGCGTGAACCAAAATGGCAGCCTTCCAAAGTCCAAAAAATTTTCGATTCAATACATTTCTCTTTCCTTTTTTCCGGTTTGAAAACACATTTAAATTGATTTTAAGAGTACCTGAGCATGGAAAATGTAATCTGAAATTAGATTAAGAAAGAAAAAAAAAAAAATCGGAAAAAACATCTTCTAAACTAGCACAATACTTATCAGAAAATGTTCTTGGAAATATGAAAATTCACAAATTGTTTTGTTCTTTTTTTTATGATATCCTTTTCAAAAATCTGAACAAATAATTCCATTTGTTATACTCGGGTACTGTCATAACGAGAAAAAAGAGTAAAAAATCAAACGAGAAAAAAATTCTTTTAATCGAACATTTTTTGGACTTTAGAAGGCTGCCATTTTGGTTCACGCTGTTTTACCGAAAATCTAATTTGACAGTTGTATCCAGGACTTTAATTGGAGCTTATTTCTAAAATTTGATCGTAATCGGACCATTTTCGTGGTTCTCTCTTAACAAGGGAGTTCAATTTTTTGTTCGATTTTTCATTTTTTTTTTTTTTTTTTTTTTTTTTTTTTTTTTTTTTTTTTTTNTTTTACACAAAAGTCTTAGAAAGAGACGCTCTTTTCATAAGTCGAATCATTTTTGAGAACAGACAAAAAAAATTAAAATTTTGATGGCATATTTGAAATAACCGCCATCAAAAACTATGATTTAGGGTCCACCTTCTCTTTGTTCAGTCACACAGAACCCACCAAGCGACGTCGAAAGTTGTTAAAAGATGACCTTCTCCACTCTGTAACTGGGCTATGCTTCGCCTGGATCACTAACGAATTTCGTAAAAAACGTTCCATTTGATCTCAGCTACCCACCATATTCAGGGGTCCCATTTATAGCCAAACACCCTGTAGGTAATCTAAAAGTTTGATTCTTTTCACCTCACTGTTTCTGTTTATCCCATTTTACCGTATCGACCAGAGGAAGAATAGTGAGTCAAGATGGCTTTCATCCGTTACGACATTGTCTAGAGACAGACCAAATTATTTGTAGTCGATACAAAAAAAGCTTTCAAATTTGTATTATCTATACACATCCTAAATACCATCTGACCAAATTATTTGTAGTCGATGCAAAAAAAAGTTTTCAAATTTGTATTAACCATACACATCCTAAATACCATCTCTAAAATCAATAATAATTCATAACACATTTTCTCGACCAAGAAGAGAATTCTATCAGAATACAATCGGGCAGAAAGGACTGCTTAGTGACATGCAGTGTGTGTGTTTTTTTTTCTTCTTCTTTATGTCCTTCGGGGCTTTATCAAGTCGAAGATCGGGGGAATGGTTGATTGTATATCTACAAACTAGACTTGGTAGACGATATAATCTTAGTATTACTAACCTCCTGTTTCTGGACAACTCTTTCTTGAGTTTGTCTACAAGCTAGACTTGGTAGACGATATAATCTTAGTATTACTAACCTCCTGTTTCTGGACAACTCTTTCTTCAGTTTATCTACAAGTTAGACCTGGTAGACGATATAATCTTATTATTACTAACCTCCTGTTTCTGGACAACTCTTTCTTGAGTTTATCTACAAGCTAGACTTGGCAGACGATATAATCTTAGTATTACTAACCTCCTGTTTCTGGACAACTCTTTCTTGAGTTTGTCTACAAGCTAGACCTTGTAGACGATATAATCTTAGTATTACTAACCTCCTGTTTCTGGACAACTCTTTCTTGAGTTTTTCCTTTATGTTCCATTTCTGTTGTCTCTGTAGCAGTTATTTTTCTTGTAATTTCTTTGTCACCTTGGACTTCTTTTTGGATTTGTTTATGTTTGGCGGTATGAATTTCCTTTCCATGAACTCCAGATTCTTGTAGTCCTGGCATAGAGATTTTTCTATTGTCTAAAATAAAGAACAATTTGTGTTAATAATCCAATTTTTAGCAAATTTGCTTATGGAATACGAATTATTAATTTAGAAAAGATTATAGATCCTGGAAAGTAGGGCTTTTACGATTTTTATCAATGTTGCATGAAACCCTATTTTAGCAATTAGAAGACTAACTTTAAAATATATTATAATAGTTTGTTGTACATTATAGTGATTATAGATTAAAGCAAGTATGAAAGTAGGTGGGCCATCTTGTACCGCCAGCAACAGTGGACTAGCGGTCCATCCATTCCCTGCAATCACATTTGTAGGTATCTCCAGTTTTTTGTTGGAAATAACATTTTAAATTTTTGAGAGAAAAATCTGGGACACCCTGTATATAAATTTACTTAGGTACCAATTATTATTATTATTTACTCAAGTAGAAATAATGGCATAATCAACGGCCAATTGAAACCTAAATCTTGTTGATGACATTTGAATAAATTAAAAAAAAAAAAATCTTCTCAAACTACAATGTCAGAATCATTTTTATCTTTCAAACAGGCGGCTCAAAAAGAGCAGGTTGTATCAAACACAAAAAGAAAGACCAGACATTTTTGGTTCAATGAATATTGTTTTCCAAACTTCACACCTAAATAAAATTCTAAGAGTCAAGATACGCAAGAGTCACGAGTTATCCAAAAAAATATTGAAAATTTCAGATAATTACTTACCCACGTTTTGTGTTTCTTCAATATCAATTTCAGTTGTACTTCTATCAGTCGAAGATGTGCGGGATTTCAAAATGTTTCTCTTCTGCCATGGTTGAAGTTCTGGCTCTTTCTTTGCATCTTCTAAATCTCTCTCATATTTCTGAGCTGCTCGACTAGAGACGGACACTTTATCTTGTGGAATTCCTATTTGATGAGATGCTTCTCGGATTTTAGCTTCACGAATAATTTGTTCTTCTTCCAACTGAAATAAAATATTATTTAAGATTTTATTTTTACTCTCTGCTGTAACTATTTCTCAATATGATGATTTAGATAGAGCTACAGGGTGTCCTAGTTTTTTTTATTTCAGCTCACCATGGATTCAGGAGGTCAAAATAATATTTTTCTCTCCCTAAGCATAAATGCCTCCTTACGGAGATATGGAACAAAAAGTAAAAATCAAGTATACTACATCCTTGGATAATTTGGGTTATCCATGTGATATTTTGAGTAATATTTAATTTTAGCCAGTTTATCTTTTAAGTATTCACAGCTTTTGTAATTTGTATCCATTTCATTTCATTGAACAATAAATGACAGTTTTTGGTCATAATCTGTTTATTTCCTATTGTTAAAAGGTGTGGTATTGTTTCATTCGGCAATCAGATTAAAATAATGAGCCCATGTGCAGATTCAGCGCCTTTAAAGGTTTTTTTTTTCAAATTCGAGTAACATGACGTGTTCATAACCGTTTTGTTTCTTCTCATTTGTTGGTTCGTCTTTTTCTTCTATCGTTCACACTGCCCCCCTAATAATAGAAACATTTTTCGAATGGTAATTTTATATTGTTCAAACATAAAAGATGCAGGTTTGAAAAATGGTGGCCTGGGTTCTGCTGAAAGCTAACACTATTATTTATGTTACTTGAATATTGCGGTTACTTGAATATTGCGGCGTCCATTTCGAAATCTACTGTTCTTCCATTTTTAAATTCAGGTTTTAAAAAAATGGTGGAAAGATTGATATATGGGGGAACCTTTATGTCCCTGTGATACGTTCCAGGTGTTCTAAGAACGTATACACCGGCTATCGATGATACTTTCATAGCTATTTCTTACCTTGCTAAGTTTATTATAATAATCTTCATTTTTCCTATTCTTAACAACTTGTTTCCACTCTGGTTCTGGTGTTCTAGGAACGTATATACCGGCTATCGATGATACTTTCATAGCTATTTCTTACCTTGCTAAGTTTATTATAATAATCTTCATTTTTCCGATTCTTAACAACTTGTTTCCACTCTGGTTCTGGTTCCTTCGGTTGTTTATCTCTTTTAATCATATCTGCAATTGTTCCTGCCATAAGAGCATCCGGTGTTTTATTGTGAGCAGCATTTCTTTCGTCAAACACTTTTTCAAGTTCTGTACTTTCCGAAGTTCGATCTTTTTGATATTGTGAAAGCTCTGAGTCATACCAAGCTGATGGGAACACAAAACACATTCATTAATTATCTTATGAAATGAATTTGTACAAGAAATAATTAACATCAAATTAATTCATTATTGAAGTAGTGTCAGTAAAATTATCTACAGTGACAAAAATTATTTTTCAAAATGAACGGAAATTCACAGAAGGGTTGGTTGAAATATTGAAGGAAAACAGAATTCAGGTAGTAAAATTGCATGCATTTTTTTTTTTTTTTTTACCAGAAACGGAAACTGTGGTCGATGTATTTATTTGCAAACTTTCGCGAGGGTGAGTAAAATAAATCTTTCTTAGGAGGGTGTGAAAAGTTATTTATGGAAATGACATCTGAGTCCTCCCAGGCTGAGTCCACCTGGGTTGATGTTGTAAAATAACACAATAAACAACCATTTATAAGAAATTTCTTTTGTTCTTACATAAAAACTGGTTGCAGTTCCCTGATGAGACTGGTTGTAATTATATCAATGGGACACTTATTTAGATCTATTGTGAACGGTATTTACTATGTTACTGACACAATTAGTGATGAGACTGGTTGTGATTATATCAATGGGACACTTATTTAGATCTATTGTGAACAGTATTCACTATGTTATTGACACAATTAGTGATGAGACTGGTTGTAATTATATCAATGGGACACTTATTTAGATCTATTGTGAACAGCATTCATTATGTTATTGACACAATTAGTGATGAGACTGGTTGTAATTATATCAATGGGACACTTATTTAGATCTATTGTGAACAGTATTCACTATGTTACTGACACAATTAGTGATTGACAGTGATAGACATTGTTCTTCTGGAGGCCCTCAATAGTGCTGTGGTAAAAATACAACTTTTAAGTGTTTAGCCAACTATTTTCCCCACTTGTTACACAAACGAAGAGCGTTAACAGACGGATAGTTATTGCACATTGTAATCAAATTTACAAGTTATAGATGAGGGAAGAATAATGCAACAGTGAAATGAAACTGTCTTCATAAATATCAAATGGGAAATCTGCATGCAAAATTATAAACAAGGAGAAGGACTTTGCAAATTAACAAAGGGAGCAAAGGACAAAATAAGAGCTTCCGCATATTTAGTACATTTTAACTTTCAAAAAAAGTAACTTTTAAATTTTCTTAGTTGTAAATTTTTTTTTTTTTTTTTTTTTTTTTTTTAAAAGAGTTAAGAATATTAAGAATCAGTGGCGAATCGTTCTAAGGTTCGGGGGAACTAGCATCGTATGAGAAAATATCTTCTTTTTTTAAAAATTTGGCTTAACGTTTCTTTAACATATATTGGTTATTCAAGACGGGGGTTTTACCCTCCAGTCGCTGGAAACTTGCATACCAGTTACCCACATTGACCTCACCCAGCCTGGGTTTGGCCGTAAAAAAACCAGTATCACGAGGACTCGAACCCACGTGGACACCCACATGGTACAACCTCGCTGGGCGTTGCTTAACTTTAGTGATCTAACGGGAACTGGTGTATTCAACGTGCTATAGACGCTGGCTATGAGAAAATATCTAATACCTACTGTAATAAAATTTCAATAATATTTGTGTATCAATTAAGCAGCCGCTGGCTATAAGAAAATATCTAATACCTACTGTAATAAAATTTCAAAAATATTTGTGTATCAATTAAGCAGCATCATTTTTTAGAAAGCTTTCGTCTATAACAACATCCTGAACACTCAGTTATGTTGAGAAAGAGAAAGCAAAAAAAAAAAAAACAGAATTTTATAACAAAAATTTAGTAATCTATGATTTCCTTGCAAAAATTAAAAAATCAGCCTTAACTAGAATACGGTTCAACATTTCAAGTTTCTATTGTCTACTATGTAAAGAGCTCCTACAATCTCATAATTTATGAGTCGCCACTGATTGGGGTAGGAGGTCAATGGGATTGAATACAAGGGTAGTTATAACAACAAGTACAAGTCAGTGTATGTAGGTACTTTTAAATATTTCTACAGATTCTTTCTACTGTGTGTCCCAAAAGTCAAAGACTACTTAAATATCTTTTGAACGGCTTTATGTGGAGTTTTAAAATTTTGCATGGTATTATATCCTAAATTAAACCACCTGATGGTGTGATAAATTTTTCAGGGGCAGGTCACAAGTGTTCCCCAGGGGTTCCATTTTTTGTTTTTTAAAATACGAACCCCCATGTTGTGATACATTTTCAGAAAGTACTTTGCAAAAAAAATCACAAGTCCTGCGTGTTTGGTGTCAAAATGGCGGTCATTTGAAATTTCCAAGACATGACTTCCAAAAGTGTCTAAAACTAGTCAAATTATGCCTAAAAACAGGTTCCTCGACATTGGTGTGCTATGCAATTATGCAATATCCCATTGCAAATAATTCGCCTAGTTTTAGACACTCTTGGGAGTCATGTCTTAGAAATTTCAAATGGCCGCCATTTTGAGACCAAACGCGCTAGACGTGTAAACCTTGCAAGGTACTTCTAATTCTATTGTCTTTCTGAAAATGTATCACATGATGGGGGTTCGTATTTAAAAAACAAAAGTTGGCCCCCCTGAGGGCCAAATGTGACCCGCTCCTGAAAAATTGGTCACCAGGTGGTTTAATTTGGATATAATACCATGCAAAAACTACTCATAAAGCCGTTCAAAAGATATTCAGGTGGTCTCGGACTTTTGGGACACGCAGCATATGCATAATCAATGAAAATAGATCACTTTTGCTCAAATAAGAAAAAAACTCTACAAATTTAGCATCTGTGTTTATTATTTTTATTTTTACTGATGTTGACTGCAGACATTTTAATACTTTTCTATAAAAAATCTTAATAGTATATGTGTACCATTCATACCCCCAATCAGGACCTACATACCAAATTTTATCAAAATCTGTCAACACTGATTATCAAAACGGGCTCTTACGGTTTTTATTCGATTTTTGGATTCTTTGAAAAGTAAAATATCAAATTTTAAGAGCGACTATTTTTTGTGTTATTTGGTAGGCAGTGTTCAAAAGTTTGATGTATTTTCAGTGTATATCATTAGTAAATCAAAGTTCTATTAAAACAAATAAATATTTTAAATAACATAAATATACAAGTTCACAAATTTCTCAGAAAACTAAACCGTTTCACATTATTCTCTCAATGCATTTACAATATTGATAAAATAATCACAGTCTACTCTATGTAAATCATCAGTGGCGTTTTGCGGCTAAAATTTTTGGGATTTGCAAAAAAAAAAGAATGTAACGGAGAAATGCTGAGAATTTGACAAAAAAGGGACACGAAACACAAATGGGTTATCATCCTTGAGAATGAAACACATAAAGACAACAATTGAGATTGAAACACATGCTTGAATATTATTATTAAATTCAAAAGATCTATTCATAAAGAAAAAAGGTTCCCTTGATTTGAAGTATCCCTGCATAGTAGAAACGTACTCGTAATTTATATAGCTGTACGAATGATACGGTATGGAAATAGTAAAATTTACTTGTATTTTGTTGTGAAATGGACCTCAAATAACGAAGGTAGGTACTCAAAAGTAGTGAATATTGTGTTGTCACACATGCTGTGTCGTTTCGCGACTAAAATATTATAATTTTACTCGCTAAAAAAGATTATCAAACGATGTTTTGGAGTCTACATTTACTTGTTAATTTAATTATGTTTCAAATAAATAAATATAATACATTACATACCTTGAAATGTAAAATATCAACTTTTAGAGGGGGGGGGGAGTCCAAAGGTACATTGTTGAAAATAATAAACCAAAATGTAAGGGAGGAAAAAGAACAGAATTTGAAATGCAGTAGTAAAGATATTATGTAGGTTAATCACATTGAGCATTCAGTACAGAAAGACAACAATTGGGGGGAACAACATGGTTCAAAAAGAAAAATATTTTCAATAACCAGTAAAAAAAATAGTTTTTAAGGATTGTGTCAACAATGCAACCTTAATATAAATCGCCACTGATAATACATATATACTTATAACATATATACCTACCTGTTGTAATTAGAGATATCCTGTCGAGACAATTTTCACAAACAGTTATTTTAGAAGTACAAGTTGAAGAAGAAGTAGATTGAAGTGAAGAAAAATAATTAAAATCAGATACAGAAGCTGCTGGACAGTACCTGATTGACTCAACAACTAAATCTTGTAAAGTCCAAAGTTTCAAATTATTATTAGTTTTTGAGAGAAAAAAGAAGCATTTTTAAAACACGCTTAAGAAAAAGAAGGAGATATAATCGGAGGGAAGTGGGAGAGAGAAGATGAAATAATGGATATTTATTATAAATAAAGAAGTAGGTCGTAAAAATTGATAAATATGATTAGAATTTCTTATACGCCATTGTGATTTAATATTGTTTATCTTTAACGGACAAAAGTGAAAAATGAATGAAAATGTTCCCTCATTCAAATAGGAGCATCGTTTTAAGACTCAAATAGATTATCAAATCTAGCTTAAAAGATTGAAATCAAATTCATATATGGTACGCTTTTAATCTTCCCAAGATGTTTAGCATAAATTTATTATGCCGGGTGTGCGAAAATTGATGAACGAAATTCAGTGATTCATAGATGTCAAAATGAATTCTATTTGTGCAGTTTTGCTCATAAAAAATGGTTCGTTAAGAAACTACGGCAGATTTTCTGAATCTTAGCTTTCTTCTAGACTTCTCAGGGTCTGTAGCAATTAATTAATAAGATTGATTCAATATCACAGGATTATCAATCAAGAGTCTGTAGCAATTAGGTAATAAGATTGATATTGATCACATGATTATCAATTTTTACTATGAAATACTTTTATGTATGTATTTTAGTTAGTGTGCATCTTAAATCGAACAAACTTTGTATTAGTGTTGCTTCCCTCATGAATAGTTTTTTGCAATTTCAAAACCTTTGTGGTCTATTTTCTCGTAAAATAAGATTTTCGTAAAAAATATTACTGTACTAACGGGTTTTGCCTAAAGGGTGAAACCTGTTAGTAACACAAAAGGTAGGGCTGAAACAAAACTATATGTAATTTGTAATTATACCATATTATGTTTTAAAAAAAATATTACCTTTGATTTAGGTACATGCTTTTTAAATAGTTCAGTATTTATAAAATTATAAATAAGTGAGTACATGAGAGATAAGTACATATCTAAGTACTAAGTATGTATATTTGTATCATAAAATGTACACAAAATATATAAAAACACAACAACTCAATATTTGAAATATGCATGTGGAAGCATTGAAATAAATATAAAAAAATTGCAGCCTTTTGAATTGGATTGCAATATATGTATTTAACTAAAAATGAAGTTATATTTGATTGAAATGTATATTGCATATTGATTTATTGATTGACTGCAAACAGAACTAAGTACTATGTATATTTGCATCATAAAATGTACACAAAATATATATATATATAAACACACAACTCAATCGTTGAAATATGCATGTGGAAGCATTGAAATAAATATAAAAAAAATTGCAGCCCTTTGAATTGAATTGCAATATATGTATTTAACTAAAAATGAAGTTATAGTTGATTGAAATTTATATTGCATATTGATTGACTACAAACATATCTAAGTACTAGATTTAATATGTTTGCATTCTCAAAAATCAGTAGGAAATGAAAATTCTTACTGATCTTCTTCACTTGACTTCACTTTGTTAGTCAAGTGAAGATATAGTAATTTTCAACCTTCATTATGGTTTTACTTGGCATAGTATCCCAATTTAACCAACTTAAAATTCTTACTATTCTAAATCAACAGAATGCCGCAATTTTTTTTTTTTTTTTAAATTGTGTAAGACAAGGAAAATGAAAAATTGTGCTAAAAGTGAGTAAGAAAATATCTAACAAAAACTTATTTTAGTTCAAGATAAAACGAAGGCTGAATTTAGCAGAGAAAACCCAAGAATGGCGATTCCTAAGAGAAGCTGAAATATAAAAATCGATGATCACACTTTAAAATCAAAAAGTCTTGCATTATTTTAATCAATAATTAATAAAAAAGAATTGGAAACTTTGACGACCCTAAAATCATCTAGGGCTAAAAATTAGATAGTAAAATTAATTATTGATTAAAAATTTGAGTAAAACATAGAAGGATTAAGTTCACCCATATTAAATTAAAATTTATATCTGTGAGGATCATTTTATTTTAACTTTAATCTGACGTTTGGTTTATATTATTTTCTCATCAAAACGTTAGAAAAGTATTAACCAATTAAACGTCAGAATAATGTGAAAGATATGGAACACTCACTCGATCCTGCGCGAGCTCATAGATTCGAAAATACTTACTCGCATACGCACAGTAGGGATATTGTGTAATAATTCGTTCATTAAATTAAATCATAGATTCGAGAAACTACTTACTCGCATACGCACAGTAGGGATAATTTGTAATAATTCTTGCATTATATTAAATCATAGATTCGAAACTACTTAGTCGCATACGCACAGTAGGGATAATTTGTAATAATTCTTGCATTATATTAAATCATAGATTCGAAACTACTTACTCGCATACGCACAGTGGGGATATTGTGTAATAATTCGTGCATTAAATTAAATCATAGATTCGAAATTACTTACTCGCATATGCACAGTAAGGATATTGCGTAATAATTCTTGCATTATATTATATTTTACATTAATTTCAGAACTTTTTTATTCAATTGTTATTAATGTGTGTGTGAAAATATATACTAGAATATTCTAGAAATTCAAGTTTCCTCCAATTTTTAAAGGCTCTACTACCACGAAGTTAATGTTACCATCCTTTGAAAAAAAAGGTGCTAAATTTCTCCATTCACCTTAGAAGATCGATTGTTTCGGAACCACCGTCTAAAGATAAAATAAATATAATCTCATTGTTTTTAATTTAATATTGGTGCACTTAATCCTGAGATAAAGAAGAAAGTAGGCATGAGCGCTAGAGGCCGAAAGAAAGAAGAAGCAGAGATGAGAAATGTAAAAGTAGCTGCCACTATGAAAAAAACAGAAAACAAGAGAGAGATAGATGATATTAATTAAAGAAATCATGAAAACTGAAAATAAATCAAAAATGTTTAGTCCAGGTAGATACTTACGTCTTGGAGAGTTCTTGAGCACGCCTCTGTAATCATCATGTCTTGATGACACATTCAACGTTGTTTTTATTCTAGATTCTCCTGAAGAATTTCTGGCGATGACTTCAACTACGCCATTATCGTATTGACGAGTTTTTGGTATATCCAAATGCCACATACCATCATAAGTGAGTTTATATCGCATACCCTGAGAAATAGAAAGATCTTTGTTGAGTATATCAAAAGAAAAGGAAAAGTTGGATGAGCAAATAGGCAGACTCAATAGTGGACGTCCTCATGATGGCCGGTTCTGCGCACCAGGACGACCTAGAATCCAGCCAAGGGCCATCAAAATCTTATCGATAAACTCATATCAACCTATTTCCACCATTTCAATTAATCATGCATCTATAATAAATGGGAAGAACTGTTGATTTCGTGAGAAAAACTGCTGCAACAACAAAAACTCAATAGTGGCATCATCGTGTCCGATGGTAGCCAGATGTGTGACACAATAGATCCATATAAGTCTTATATGTATATATTTTTAATAGGCGCCCTCTTCTAAAGATTCTATTTCCAATCTTGTGTCGAAGAGGGGGGATGGAGTTCGATCCGAACCAACAGCCTCCTGGTTACGAATCCACAGCCTCAACCGGCTGAGCTACTGAGGCTCTTTTTTTACTGCTAAAGTTTTTATCTGACATCATGATAGCCAGATGTGTGACACAATAGATCCATATAAGTCTTATATGTATATATTTTTAATAGGCGCCCTCTTCTAAAGATTCTATTTCCAATCTTGTGTCGAAGAGGGGGGATGGAGTTCGATCCGAACCAATAGCCTCCTGGTTACGAATCCACCGCCTCAACCGACTGAGCTACTGAGGCTCTTTTTTTACTGCTAAAGTTTTTATCTGACATCATTAGTCCAGATACATCTGTGCTTGGAGACTGATAATTGATATTGGCCCTGAAAACCATGACAATCACTGTAATATAATTGCGTCAGTAACAGAATAAAATGAGTTACAAACAAAATGATATAACAGAGTTGATTTCTGTGTTATTTTACACTCGGCTCAGGTGGACTCGGCCGGTGAGGTAAGAGAATTGTTTTACAAAAATGGAAATGGTTGGGACATATTATAATGAGAACGAAAGAATTAGAACTCAAATGTAGAAAAATCAAATGATACAAAAATATGTCTAACTTTCCAGCATTCACAATAGTATACAGCAAGATCGCTGTTTTCGATTCGTTGGACAGGATACTCTTCATGTTCACATAGGTTATATAAAAGTTTCTCTACTTCGTTGTACGCTAATCCACATTTTAAAATATAAATTGACTCACATTGACAATGGTATGTCCGTTAATAATCCACATCACTCGCGGTCTTGGGAACCCTGTAACTCGAGTACAAAATCTTGCTGGTTCTCCTTCTTCAACACTTTGTGGTTCTGGTTTGCTCACGAAGACAGGAGCTTCTTTGGGTTTCTCATCTTCAACGACTTGTTCTGGAGTACTATAAAAAGAACAATATTTTTTTTTTAACCAAAAGAGAGAAAAAAAATCTTTCAATGGAGGGACTTGTCCACAAAGTTACGATAGGTTCATTTGTTAAAACCAAGACATTTTTTTTTTTTTTTTTTTTTTTTTTTTTTTNTTTTTTTTTTTTGGCTTAACGTCTCTTTAACAACATTTGGTCATTCAAGACGGGTTTTTACCCTCCATTCGCTGGAAACTTGCGAACCAGCTACCCTCATTGACCTTACCCAGCCTGGGTTGGGCCGGAAAAATAGCCAGCATCACGAGGGCACGAACCCACAAGGAGAGCCACATGGTACAACCTCGCTGGACGTTGCTTAACTTCAGTGATCTAACGGGAACTGGTGTATTCAACGTGCCATAGACACTGGCTATACCAAGACATTGATTCATTCATTGTTGACTTTGTCGCAGTGAACGCAGGACAACTAAGTATCTTTTGTTAATTGCATTGAAACGGTAGGGGAGGCTATATCTTAGTTAACCAAGGTCCTCGCGAAAAGTTGCTCCGAAAATCAAATCACAATAATATAACAGTCCTCTACAATATTTTATTATACACTTTTGGTACAAAATGTACCGGAACTAAATATTATGATTCTCTATCGTGTCCAATGTTTACTTACTGTTGCCAGGATGCTTCCATCTCTCTGATTTTTTCAATACTCTTCATTCCTTTAGGTAATTGTGATTCGTATATGATTCCAGGTTTGCCTGTTGTCTTGAGAACAGCCCGAGTTTCATCCATTCCGTACAAGTTAGTAGCTCGACAGAGATATTCACCACTGTCTTCGGGATATACCCAACCAAAATTCATAGCGACATAACCGAAATCATAAATTGGAGTAAATCGGTTTTCTGTTGAAAAAAAAAAATCGTTTAAAATCACTTAGATACTGTGAGAGGTTTGTGAGAGAGCTTAGAGATGACTTTTGTCTGCTGAATACGGTTGTAGAAAATTTGATGTAACACTTGATCAGATCTTATAAATAGTGGCGAAACAGGCGCTGGTCTTTGTCGTTTGGAGCTTGTGCACCTCCTATCTCTAAAACTGATCTGATCCACGCATAAGAAATGTCATAGGTCTTTTTACTGCTGGTGACCTACATTTCTGCACTGTCATTCTATTTGTTTATGTTTCCCATCATGACCAAAATGACGTCGCACAGTACTTCCCTATGTTAGTTCGGCAGAGAATGGGTGTGTCTGCTTTACTGATACTTGGGATCAAGTTTTGCTAAGTTTTATTAGGTTCAGCAGAGGAAGCCAAGCTTCCCTTTAACAATACCATGTTTAAGTCCCCTGACAAAATCCATGTCACTCCATATCAACTAGCCACCCTGACAAAATCTATGTCACTCCATATCAACTAGCCAATGTCATTTATCCGATTTTCGTATGTAATTTGATGTTTGACACTAAGGTTAACAAATGTTCTAGTTATTGCGACAAGGGTAGATGACCCCCTCTATATCGGCAGAGAAAATTGGGAATTTCGCAAAATTGAAAAAAAAAATATCACATTTTAAAAAATGAAAAAAAAAATCCTAAAAATCAAAGCCTCGTGTGATGGGTGTTCATGGTGGTTTTAAAAATTAAATAATAATAGTGTTTCTATTTGGAAATTTGAAGTCAACAGGTCAAAATTTGCAAACAAAATTGCAAACTTTGAATTCACTAAACAATTCTTTACTAAAATCTAAGATGAACGCTTTTTGTTGCATCTTAAAATTCCAATTAGTTCGAGTGGTTCGCAAATTCGAGAAACTTTCAAAAAATTCAACAGGCTTCCTTTTGATCATTCTAAGACAGAACAAAGTGACAAACAGATATGGTACGTCCTCACGATCGCCGGTTCTACGCACAAGGACGACCTGGAATGCACACCATCACAGTTCCTGCCAAAGGCCATCAAAATCTTTTCAGTAAACTCATATCAATCTGTTTCTACCATTTTAATTAATCATGCATCTATAAATGGAAAGAACGGTTGATTTCGTGAGAAAAACTATTACTACTACTACTAATACTACTCTTCGTTTACGGAAAAAAAGGAGTAAAAGGAGCGTTCTAGATTATTGTCTCTAGCGCTACTGATACTTACTGTGTGTTAGTGGTTTGCCATTTAGGAACCATTCAACTTTCATATTGGGATCTCCAACTGGGGCTAATTGACAATCAAATTTAGTGGATTGCATTTCAACCAAATCTTCTTGACTTTTAATTTGGGTGACGAACCTAAAAAAAACATACAGGTATTATTCATGAATTCTTGTTAATAACGTTCAAGTGACCAAAGGAGGCTGAAATGATAAAAATGGATCACTCCAGAATAATGCAGGGTAAGTCATTTTAAGTCTACTATCTCGAAATCTGTTTTATGATATTAATCATTAAGGTTAACTTTGTACCTATTTTTTTTCTTTATTATTATTATTAAATTTTCCTATTAAATTCAAAATATTCTTTTCCCAAAAGTCCGCTTTTTTTTTACCAAAGACATATTTATGTACAGTGCGTTCATAAAAGCTCTCCTTCTTAACTTTTGAAAGGCTCAACCTATAAACCTGATATTTTGATTACGGCCATAACTCAATTGTATGATGCCCACAAATACTTTATAAACGCACTGTATGTACATGTGCAACTTTAGCTCCCATTGTTTCTAAAAAAAAAAAATGATGTATCTATTATCCTCGCTCTGACCCTCAAACATGGTCATTTAAAAATTGGTTTATAACTTTATACCCAGAATGACTTCCTTTTGTACAATTGTTAACCCTCAGCTTCCTCACATACCTTGGTGGTTGCTTCTTCTCAGGTTCATACAGATCATCCTCAGTAAGGTATACTTCGGAGGTATACTTTTTGATAGCGGCTTCCATTTGGATCAAAGCTTCGGTTTTTAACATTCCTTTGGGAACTTGATTTTGCAGTTGAATCGTGGGAATTTCTAAAGAAAATGATTAAGAAAACATATTATTTAGTAAAAAAAAATTTGAGCTACAGATTTAGATACAGCAGAATTTCGTCAGATCATCGAAGTTAAATACCTTTTCGTCACATTCGTCTCCGTGGCAGAGTGAGCATTGTGCATCACGCTTGGCTTGCATCAGGGAGGTATTGATTTCTTTGATGGAGGGATTGAATCCTGGTTGGGTTATTATTTTTTTCTTCGAATTTTCAATTTGGTCGTTTTGTTTGTGCTGTTCAAGCCTCCTCAGCACAATTAACTATCTATGGTAATAGCGACAAGTGGTAGCACTATAATGAAATTGTCAAGTATAGCTAGTTATTATGAAATAATTGTTAGAAATACCTTGTAATTATATGATGCCCACAAATAATGTCACATAATAAAACAAAGAAACATAATAATATCCCACGAAAATCGCAATATTCTTTGGTTTCTTAGAACTTTATCGGGATGCAGAAATATATCGCCATCTCAATCCTGTCACTACGACAATCAACATAAATTTCTGTACAGTTTAAATTTTTGTAAAAAAAAAATGCAATTCAATGTCTTACTCCTGCATGAGATGGTAGCTTTGGTGAACGCCTCTCCATGGTCATTATAAGCTCTGCAGACATATTCCCCTTGATCTTCGGGGTACACATAGGCAATGTCCAAAGACACAAAGCCCAGATCAAATATAGGATGGTATCTGGATCCAGAAGGTAATGGTTTGCCATTACGATACCATTCAACTTTCAGGCGAGGATCAACACGAGGTTCAACCCGAGTCTCAAAACGAACAGGTTCGGCTTCCTCTACAGTGACCGATTCGATCTGGAAAAAAAAAGTTTGGACATATATATAGTGAATGATGAATAAACAGGTGAGATTGGGTCTCCATGTGCCACAACACAAAAGTTCCCAATCTTCTATCTCAATGATGACTGACGAGAAAACCACCTTTTAAGTATACATATATCAGCAGTTTATGGAATTTGATATTTTAAAAAGTAGCAGGCGCTTTAGAGGAATGGCCGTTCTCGTGTTGTTGTTATGCCCAAATAGTTTGGTAACAATAGTAAGATAAGAATCTCTCTAAAAATTAATTGATTAATCAATTATCGACATAAAAATAATCCTTTATTCCAACAATAATTTTAAAAAAAAATCGCACTAATTGATAAGGTCGTCGTTTTTTAAGTAAACGAGGACAAAGACAGCTCAACCCCAAATACACAAAAAGCCCATGAAGCTGAGGTGTAAGAATTCCAAACCTTAGGGGGTAACGTGGACAAGAAAAACACGATTTCCTTTTATAACGGGCGGGCAAAAAAAAAAAAATATTTATGGAACACGATTTTATTCATATGGCTCCCTCGGCTAACTTCGCAGTAGCGAATTCTATCGACCCAATTTTGCAAGACCTTGTGGACAGTTTCGACGAATGGCTCGTTGAATATTCAACTCAAGGGCCTGAATTGTTTGTGAGTTGTCCGCATATGATTGATTTTTTACGGTGCCTCACAAAAAGAAATCCGGTGTTAAGTCAGAGCTCCGAGGAGACCAATGGACATCGCTGAAATGACTACCAAATTTGGTGTCCGATATTGGAGAAAAAATCAGAAATTTGGCCGTAACTCGAAAACGGATTGACATATTTTAGTTCCGATAATTTTCCTGGGGTAATAAACTATGATTTGGGGGAGGGGGGTCATTCCCATCAATTTTTCGCTATCCACCGTTTGGTCTCTGGTATTGTAACAGACAACCCCTACCACATATATTAAGATTACTCGCTTTTATAATCTCCTGAGAACGACAAATAAATCTTATGAACTCACCTCTGATATGAATCTAGGGGGTTCCTCAGGAATTTCGTCTTCTGGAATCTCTTCCGGTGTGTAATTCTTTTCCAATTCTTTCAATTTTTCGGCGGACATTGAATCGGGCAGTTGAGATTCGGTGACAATGTCATGTTTAGCTGAAAAAAATCAGAGATATTTAATGAGACAGATTTTCTTCTCTGAAAAAAAGAAAAGAAAAAAGAGATATGTGGGTCTACTAAACATTATTATTATTATTTAATAATAATATACGTAAGGACTATTTATGCTGCCCGAATAGGACTGAAGAGTTCCTTTACATGGGCAGTTTTTCAGGTTCTATTATTATGTGGTAAATATCTGAAATTCATCAGGATAAAATTCCATGGGTTGGATGGGTTTGAACTCACGCTCTACTGATTACCAGTCAGAGCGTCACCACCAACGCATATAATGTATGACGGAAGTGTTACTCAAAGTGTTCATGGGACCATCATACAGGCGCATCATTCTCTGACATACCTTTGCAAATCACTTTAGCCTTGGTAACAGCAGTTCCCCATTTGTTGGTAGCTCTGCAAAGATATTCTCCTGTATCTCTAGCGTACACGTAGTCCATGTCGAGCGATATGAAACCAAAATCATTGACTGTCTTTACTCTTGATCCAGTGGCAAATGGTCTTCCATTAAAGAACCAATCTATTCTCATCGTTGGATCACTCTTGGGTTCAACTCTACAATCGAAATGAACTTTTCCTGCTTCTGGGACGTCGAGACTATCCTATTAGAGACAAAATTTAGAGTGTAAATAATTTGTATTGAGAATATTTAGAGTGTAAATAATTTGTATTGAGAATATTTAGAGTGCAAATAATTTGTATTGAGATTATTTAGAGTGTAAATAATTTATATTGAAATTGTTTTTTTTTTTGTTTTNTTTTTTTTTTTTTTTTTTTTTTTTTTTTTAGTGTTCACAAAAAATCGCTCAATAGAAATTTTCACAATTTTTAGGAAAAATGTATGGGAACATATTTTATTGCAAAGAATGAGTATCCTCAATCACACTATACATTTTTTTCGACGTGCGTTTTATCCGTCTTTAAGTTTTTATCACTGAATGGAATTTATGACCTAAAATATTTTTTTCGCCGTCCGATAAAAAAAGACTAGAAGGAATTGGTATCAGGGATTATGGTATACTTACAACATAAAAAGCCCTATTGGTTGTGTAATTGTAAGTACAGAAGAGTGTAGTGAGATCAGTTTCAGAAACCTGGGCGATAACAGAATCAAGGGGGAGAAACTTGACGTAGCTGAAATAAGAATGTTGCACTGGATGTGCGGGTTTACACGGGAGGATAGAGTGAGAAATGAGAAGATTGAAGAAACAGTGAAAGTGGTACCCGGGGAAGAAAATTTAAGAGAGTGCATTTAGATAGTATTTCGTATACCTTAGTCCAGATGTAGATTATATTTGGAAGAAAATGGAAACTTTAAGAAAAGAAGGAAAGGGAGAAAACCAAAACTACTTGAGAGAAAAAAAGGGATGGAAAAGTAGAATCAAGGAACCGATATTGTGTACTGTTTAGAAATCTAAAAAAAACTTGAGAAAAATAATACTTTTTTAAAATGATTTTATTGTTGTTATTAACGTTCTCAACGACTCTCACTGTGTCTCTAGGCCAAGGAAGGCAGCCACTCCAACAGGATCTGTCCATAATGCTGACGGCTCTAGATTGGTTGGGTTTGATGGACACTGATTTACATCATGAGCAGCCAGCATACATAGAGGACTGATCAGATACTTCAGCGTTCAGCAAGGATTTATACACCAGCCCTTTTGAAAAAATATCTGGAGCAGCTCCAACGGAAGAAAAACACAGAGAGTTGTCGTCGGAACGATGTTGGTGGTCTCTGGCCGTGCCTGAATGCACAGGTAGCCCTGGTGCGAAGAACCAACCATCTTGAGGGCCTTTAAATGATTGTAAAAATGGTTACTGACCTGTAACTCGGAAGTGAACACCGGTGGGTTTGGTTTTTCTTCATCGGGAATAAGTTCATCTCTCCTGTACAGAGCTTCTTCAAGTTTCTGGATATTTTTGGTTGCGTTTGCAAAAATAGCAGAAACTTGTGGCTCAACGTCAACACCCTGTCTACCTTTAACCGCTAATTTGCAAGATGTCGTCGCTTCTCCGTGTTTATTGGTCGCCTAGAAATTAAATTTAAAAAAATATATTAAATTTATTTATGTAGGTCAGAAATAAATTATAGAGGATGAATCATTTTAAGTAGAACAGTCAAATTGTCGTAGTTTGATCGAGATAGAAAAAAAAATTGTTGACCTAAGTCTCGACAAATGAAGGTACATGCCATGGTGAATTTAAATTTAGTTAAAATAAGAAATATTTGTAGGAATGTTCGCAGTCAATCTGAAATAAATAAGTTTGTCTTTTTCTTTAACTTCAACCTTTCCCAATTCTTTTTGGGGTGAGCTTTGGTTTCCGTAATTCTACCATGCCACAACCTTTTGTTCGGTAACTACTCTCTTCGGCTGCTTTCCTGGAACGGTAACCCTAGCTTGGTCCTCAGAATATCAATTGAAATTGCGTTAAACTAGCTTTTTGCTCATGATCCCTCATCATTGGTTTGAAGTAGAGTTTTTTAAAGGCTGGATGCCCTTCCTAACACCAAACCATCTCTATTTAGACTGGCTTAGGACCGTCACCTAATGAAGCTGGTATGCTCCCCTCGGTGGCTACATGAAATATAAATAATTTTGTATGGACTACAAATAAAACTGTTGAGTCACGAGCCCTTCCGTCTGTTACATCTTCTAGTGAACTGAAATTTTGTCGCGACAAAATATCAACTCAAAACGAGAAAGTTTTAGGTGTTCGTTCAGTCCTTAATTTAAGACATAGTTAAAATTATCACCAGTCATTCCAGAGATATGAGTTCGAAAGCGAGATCGGTCAAAAAAAATTTAGAAAATATCAACCACACAGAAAGACCTGGCCTCTAAGGCCTGAGGGTTTCCCTACCTAATATTAGCAATATTTAGGTTTACGAATACTCACCTTGCAAGTGTAAAGACCAGAGTCTCGGAGGTAGACGTCATTGATTTCCAAAATAACGAAACCAAAATCATTAATTGTTTTGATTCTAGATCCAGCGGATAACGCTTTTCCATTGTGATACCATTCAACAGTCATTGAAGCATCATTGGAAGGTGTTAACCGACATTCAAAATGAGCCAGAGTACTTTCAGCCAATGTCAAATCTGTAGGTGTCGTCAAGAACTCCGGAGGCTTTCCTAGATCTTCTTCAACTCTATCGTAATCTCTTTCGTGACCAAATCCTTCAAGCTCGGCAATTTTATCAATTGTACCTTTAAAAAAAATAAGTATCAAAGATTATTAAAGGGAACAACCAAGGTTTACAACGCCTATGGCAGATTGACACCAGTTTCCATAACATCTCTCAAGTAAAACAATGTCCAGTGAGGTTTTACTCAGTGAGTAACCTCATAAGTTATAGCCCTCGTCATGCTTTTCATCCCAGGCTTGTGAAGTCAATGCGGGTAGCCGGTTTGTAAGTTTTTAGGGGAAATCATAAAATTTAATTTATTTAATTGAAGAAGGAAGTTAGTAGTCATAATGAAATAATATTTCAAAAATAATTTGTGTATCAACTACTAATAAAATATATTAAATCATAAAATACTATTATAAACAGTAAGAGGTATAGAACAATTGATGGGAATGGACCCCCCCCCAAAAAAAAACTAAAGACTGGGACCCCAGAAAAATTATCAGAGTTCAAAACTCTCCAACCGTTTTCGAGTTACGGCCGATTTTTCGACTTTTGAATAGGAAATCATAAAAATACTATTAGAAAAGATAAGAGATAAAAAAAATGATGGGAATAGACACCTACGTCCAAAAAAAAAAAAAAAAAAAAAAAAAAAAAAAAAAAANAAAAAAAACGGACCGAGACCCGGTAAAATTATCAGAACATCAGAACTCCACAACTGACCGATTTTCCGATTTTTTTATGACAAATCATAGAATACTATTAAAAACGGTAAGAGACACAGAACAATTGATGGGAATGGGCCCCCCCCGCATCCAAAGCCTGGAATCTCAGAAAAATTATCAGAGTTCAAAACATTTTCGGTCAAATTCTACAAATTTTAACCGTGGCGAAGCACGGGGCACAACTGCTAGTATAAAATAAAATAAAGTTAATTCAAAGGGCGGGGTTAATTCCTGAAAAATTCTCTTCCACCTAACCCTTAAACAGGCGTTTACAGGCGCGGAATTGCGTTTGCTATAAAATTCACGAAAACTTCAACTAGCCACATGCTGCAAGTGCCGTGTGACATATTGAATCACAAAATTTTACCTCCTTAATGACGATATAGAATTAAAAAAGTTCTGATTCTTCTAGGTGGGGAGTTTAGTAAAGTCCAAACAGTCATTTCTGTTATTTTGTTCCTCTGGACGTCGAAAGTATCATTCGAGATGCAGGAGTCAGAACTTATGTTAACTTTAAACCTAATACTCACCTTCCATTCCTTTAGGTAATTGTGATTCCAATATGATTGACCTCTTTCCTTGAACCTTCATTGTCGCCGAAGTAACTGCTTCTCCATATTCATTGTAAGCACGACAAGAGTATTGTCCACAATCTTCAGGATACACAGGTGATATTTCCAAAATAACAAATCCAAAGTCACAGAACGTTCTAAATCTTGAACCAGTTTTCATTGGTTTACCATTCCAGAACCATTCTACGGTCAATTTGGGATCATCAGTAGGTGTTAGTCTGGCTTCAAAGTGAGCGTTCTCTCCTTCTCGTAAATCATCAATGTTAGATAGAGGTACTGTAAATACTGGAGCTTGACGTGATTCAATATCAGTGTGTTCTGTGCGTTTTATGAATTGAGAATCTTCCAAGGTTTGAATCTTTTCTAAACCACCTTCCATACCCTGGAAAATTTAAAATGAACATTGTCATCAGAGCCATCCAGTAATCATGAATGATCTTCCTGCTTTTACCGATTGAAATCATCAATCAACACGTCTTGACGTCTTGTCGTCAATACTGCTCAACTTCCACATGACGAGTCAGAAGCTTTTGCCTTCAACAAGGACTGACTAAAGTTTTTTCAATGATATACTTTTAAATAAACAGCCTCAGTAGCTCAGTCAGTTGAGGCGGTGTATTCGTAACCAGGAGGCTGTTGGTTCGAATCCAACTCCATCCCCCCTCTTTGACACAAGATTGGAAATAGAATCTTTAGAAGAGGGCGCCTATTAAAATGTATACCTATGTATATATATATTTTATTTTAAAAAAAATTATTAATAATGGGGATTCACCTAGCATGAATCAGATTCGACCACCGACATCTACATAATGTTGAATTCCAAGGACAACTTGGAGTTTACTAACTATAGCCAAAGACCATCGCTCCCAGAAATAAACCAAATGTCGTTCACTGAGGAGCGCCCACCAGTCGGTCTGCTTCTAATGCTTCTCGAAATGACTGGAAGTAAACAAAATCCAGCTGGGAGATCTGGAGCCACAATAATAACACCGTATGTAGACTTGGGACTCAATCCCACCGAAGTGACCAAATTTTTGAAGCTTCCGATAACAGAGTTGATGAAACTGCGAGTTGATGAAACTAGCACAACTCTATGTTCATTCTAGCGTAGAACACAAATAAGTTTGGCTTCCTTACCTCTGGCAGTTGAGATTCTAAAATCAAATTTGTTTTGGAAACACATTTCAATGATGCTTTTGTAACATCGGTACCAAATTTATTAGTTGCTCTACATTCATAAACACCAGAATTTTCTTCGTAACAATACAAAATGTCCAAAATGACAATACCAAAGTCGTGGAAAGTTCGATATCTGTGACCATGAGGTAATTTCTTGCCGTTGTAATACCATTCAACCTGAAATAACACGAAAAAACAAAATATTAAGACGTTTTGTTGAACGTTAATTACATCCAGTATATTTATCGAATTGTAACATCTAGAAGTTTAGACGTCTCCGTGGCAGAGTGCGCATCACACTCGGCTTGTACCAAGGGGATTCCGGGTTCGATTCCTGGACGGGTCGAAAATTTGAAAAAGTTTTTTCGAATTTTCTACTTGGTCTGGTTGTGTTTGGGGGTAACTCAGCCTCCTGAGGACAATTGATTAGGTATGGTAATAGCGCCAAGTGGTAGCATTATAAGGTAAAAATTGTTAAAGTGTAGCTTAGGCTTAGCGATATTGGAGTGAATGTTCAAAAAACATTGTAATGCTATGATGCCTACAAACAGTGTGACATAATAACACAAAGAAATATACATTTACATTTAATCTAGAAGTTCTTTGAATGTTCGGTATGATATCGGCCTCATCGAATGAATTTGCACGGGGAAATCGAATTATTATTTGTCATAACCGAAATGATACAATCGACATTTTTGGGAAACTCAAACAATATCGATTGATCAGATTTCCTACATAATTGCTATTGGCTGTACTAGTATCTACTTACCACCAAGTCTGGGTCAGTAACAGGTGTAAGTCTTGCTTCAAAGTGAGCACTTTGTCCTTCTTTAAGCTGAGTAACATCAGATATTTGAGTAATAAATTTAGGAGCTTCTGTGACTTGAGGAGCTTGTGGTGCAGGCTTTTGGCCTTGAGCATTTTCAAGTTCACGAATTCTGGCCAAAGATTCTGGTTGAAGTGAATCCAAATAGACACCACCTTTTCCAAAGCATTTGATGGTAGCTTTGGTGAAATCTTCACCGTATCTGTACAAAAAATATACATGCATAAATTAATGTTAACCTAGAACTTCACGTATGGAGCGAGTGATTTCAAAATGATGAATTTGTAAAATCTCAAGTAAAATTGATTCGAGAAAATAGTTTCTTCATAATATTAAATTAAATCATGAAAGCTAGAGGATTCACAATTTTACTTAATTTTGGTTTATTATTTTCAATAATGAACATTTGGAATCGTCACGAAAAAAAATACCCCTCATCAATTTTTTTATATGTAACGCGGAACTTTTTTTTCACCCACGATTGGGTACATTTTTTTGCCGTTTTTTAGCAGTTTTCAGTATTGCTGTCTGAAAGGAGAATGGTAAGAGCTACAGATTTGAAATTTTGTGTGTATGTCATATTTGGGATCTCAGTTGGCTCCGAAACTTTTGGGTTCAATCAAATATACCGCTGGCGGTTTTTACCGCTTTAAAGCGGTTTTCATTAATCCTGTCTAAAAAGAGAATGGTAAGAGCCAGAGACTTCAAATTCAGTGGATATGTCAAATTTAGGGTCTAATTACGCCCCCGATTTGGAATCGTCACGAGACCCCCCCCCTCTCAATTTTTTTTGGGGTGGTATTTTTTCTACTAGAAAAATAATAAACCCATGTGTCACATTGGCGGAGTTTTTACTTACTTATTCCAAGCACGACAAACATATTCTCCAGAGTCGTGAGATTGTATGTAAGCAATATCCATAACAACGAAACCAAAGTCGGACACCATCTTAACCCTGTTCTTATGGAAGATGGGTTGACCATTGTGATACCATTCGACTTTAAGATCTGCATCGTTTACAGGTACCAAAGTACATTCAAAGTGAGCAGAGTCACCATCTTTGAGACCTTCCAAACTCTGAAATAAAAAGTAGATAAAAATTATGAGTATGAACCTAGCAACGAAGATATGTTGTTGTGGATTTACATCTCCGTTCTGAATGGGACTGGAAGGATTTTTTTGTTATAAAAAAATTGACCCCATTTTGAGGAACAAGTTTTTTTTTTTTGCTTAACGTCTCTTTAACATCTATTGGTCATTAGAGACGGGGGTTTTACCCGCCATTTGCTGGGAGCTGGCAAACCAGCGTCCCACATTGACCACACCCAGCCTGGGTTGGGCCGGAAAAATAGCCAGCATCACGAGGGCGCGAACTCACGTAGACACCCACATGGTACAACCTCGCTGGACGTTGCTTGACTTCAGTGATCCAACGGGAACTGGTGTATTCTACGTGCCATAGACGCTGGCTCAACAAGTTCTTTGCAATATATACGTACTAATTCATGAGCACAAGGTTCGAAGGTTTAACTTGGCTGAGGTACAGATTGAGCTTTAGTTTGATTTAAGTGAGTTAAAACAGCGTAATTATAAAAAAAAAAATGTAGTAGATGATAATAATACGCCCTGTCATTATAACGATGACGTTACCCCCAAACAAATATTGTCAGGAGGAGAGGATGTCCTCAGATGGTTGGTTCTACGTACCAGGACAACCCAAGCACTGAAATGTGTTTGGCTAAACCCATCAATACAGCAATGCAAACTAAAGGAATAAGAGCTAACTCAATTCTGATCATACCATTGGACGCGCCTTGATATTTTACATTATATGGGACAAAAAAACCGATTTTGAAAAATTTCGAGTTAGACCCCTTCTGAAATAAGGTATCTACTCAACTTTCTTGCATTTCTACATACCTTGATATGAGATGTGAACTTGGGTGGTTGTCCTTTAGTCTTGTCAATACATTCTAAGTTGACTGATATTTCAGCTTGTCCCCATTTATTGGTGGCTCTACATGTGTAAGTACCAGTATCCTCAATTTTGGTGCCTAAAATTTCTAATACAACCATACCAAAAGCGTGTACAGTGCGTATTCTATGACTAGCTTCAATTGATTTTCCATTGAACAAAAATTCAACCGACATAGTTTGATCTCCAACTGGTATAAGAGATGCTTCAAAGTGAGCAATTTCTCCTTCGCTTAAGTTGCTCAAATGTTGGAACTGAAATGAAAAAAGAGAATTTCATGTAATTTACGCTCAGGTTGTGCCAGATATCCTAAATGACAAGCAGACTCTAAAATAAGCAAGTTTTCAAATTACGGAGAAGAGACATATTTGGAGAAAAAAAATCTGGTGTGAACATCACACGACTTTCCTTATCTATAATAAAAGAAGAAAGTATTGTAAAATTTCGATGTCAAGTTTTCAATGCCAAAACACGTTTTGAAGTCCTCAGAGCGGAAATGCAATTATATATTACACTTCTTGATATATTACACTTCAACCTAAGTTGTATTTTTCAATTTCTTATATGAAATTGATATGAATTGGCAACAAATTTCAAATTCTAGCTCTTTCCATTCTGGTTTTAGACGGAACCGCCAAGAAGCGGCCTTCAACCTCTAATTAGCAGCCAACAATATATTACACGCAACCTAAGTTGTATTTTTCAATCCTAAGTTGTATTTTTCAATATCTTTTATGAAATTGATATGAATAGGCACCAAGTTTAAAGTTCTAGCTATTACCGTTTTCATTTTAAGCAGGATATGCGAAAACCGCTAAAAACCGGCATAAAACCGCCAACGGTATATTCGATTTCTACCAAAAGCTTCTTTTTCCGTTCATGGATTAAACTGACATATATACCAAGTTTCAAGTCTCTAGCGCTTGCCGTTCTTGGGATATCTTGTTCACAGACAGACACACACACGGAACAATGGCTGAAACTCGAAATTCGAGCTCGGGGGACCCCAAAACGTGTTTTGACATTAAAAACTTGACATCGAAAAATTCAGTCCATTACAATACTTACCTTCTTATAGGATAAGGAAAAAAAAAAAAAAAATTGAACATTTTTTTAACTCGTTGTTACTTGGAAGCTGATAGTTTAATTGCTACAGAAAGTAAACAACATGGAGAATCCAAAAATACAAATACCCCAAAAAGGTATACGTCTGTTTAGACTGCTCCTCAAATAATCAACAAAATAAATAGTCAATACCACCACCGAGCATTAATAAATTCCGTCACCAGATATCAAAGATAATTAGGGTCAAACCTGAACAATGAACATTGGGAATTGGGGTCCTTCGGTGCGGCTATACTTTTTGGTAACGTATTCAGGCTGTAAAAAATTTCAGTAAAAATGGTTGAATTCAGTTCAAATACAATCAATTCATAAAATTTGTGTTTTATATAATACTTATAAGCTCCTTAGAATTCTATTCAAATCAATGATTGATGCGTTTTCTTGTATGTTTCCTTTTCGTGTTGAGCGATTTAAACGATTCCTTAGATCCTTAGTCTTTCTTTTTTTATTTATTACATAACGTCTCTTTAACATCTATTGATCGCTTATATATATATATATTTNCAACATATCCTTTTTTTTGATTTTTGCATAAATTTTTTTCCAAATTATCAGAAGTATTAACCATTATTCTGTGAAGGAACCTCAGTCCACTAGATCGGTTCTAAGTCCAGAACCGGGATAACCACGAAAACGATTTTCGTGATAATGGTTTCATTGGTATCCTGGTTAAAAATTAAACCAAAAATCACTATCAGTTCCATTTTGTGACATACTGGGAGGATATGCCAGCCATAAGTCGAAATTTACATGTAAAAACCCTATGGGACAACTAGAAAGTGCAATAAGTATAGATGAGTACCTCTGAAGTAAACTCTGGAGCACGTCCATCTTCTGATTCCGGTGCACCTGGCTGTTGTCTTCTTAATGACTCTTCTAAATCTTGAATCTTCTCCAAACCTTCTTCGCCTTTAGGATGTTGAGTTCTCTCAATGAGCGATTCTTTACTTGAGCAGTAGATTGTTGTAGACGTGAATGTTTCTCCTGCTTTATTCCAAGCTCGGCAAGTGTATACACCTTGATCTCTATCATAAACTTCAATAAGATCTAAAGTGACAAATCCAAAGTCACTTGTGGTCTTGAAACGTGATCCTGAAAAGAGTAAATAGTTATTAAAAAATGATACATTAAAATCACAATCTCACAAAAAATGTATCATTAAAAAAGGCCAAGTTCCTCCCACTCTTCCAAAAAATTCCGCCCATGATCGTAGTGATATCTATTATTGAGGCCAAGTTTATTCTTACTGCTGTTCATCCCACAATTCTCTTAAAGCAATACCTACCTTGCACTTGGTCAGTTTTAAGAGAATCGCAAAATATTATCTAACTTTTTACAAACTGAAACTTTTCATGATGAGTGAATCAGTCAGTCAGTGAGTATCCAAAAGTGCAAACTTTGAAATTACCTCTCTCATGCCCGGGTTAACATTAACTTTTGAAGTTTATCCTGTAGTATTGTACTATACTACGGAATGTATGTTCAAAATTTCAATGACCTATCCCTAGTAGCACTGGATATCTGACGGTGCGAAAAACCTAGTGAATTGCCTTGTGTAAAGATACACTGGTGCTTTCCGGAAATTGGCCTGGCGCACTGCCGTGCGCTCACATGAAAGAATAGACTCAACTCAGTAAAAGAGTTTCACTTTCAGCACTTGGATTGCGTATAAGATATCAAAATGACATTTTTAAATCTTTTAATACATTTGCTAAGTATATGAGACTCAAACCAATATATAAAGAATAGACTCAACTCAGTAAAAGAGTTTTCACTTTCAGCACTTGGATTGCGTATAAGATATCGAAATGACATTTTTAAATCTTGTAATACATTTGCTAATAGAAAATTGACATTGTTGGACTCAAAAAATAAATAAAGAATAAATATAAAGTTACCAAAGGTAGTTGGTCGTCCAAACACTGACAAATTTATTATATGCTATCATCCGATTTTGATGTTATACATGTTTAGGACATGAAGGAAATTTGCTGCATAGTTTTTGCGGGTCCAGGGGGGGGGGGGCAATATTGTGTTTTTTAAAAATGATTTTTATCTTTTTAACGGTTTGTTGTAGAAACGTAAATGAAATTCCTTTCTAAAACAATGTAGATACATACCTAGATCTAAAGATTTTCCGTTAAAGATCCATTCAATTTTCAAATTTGGATCATTTTTAGGTTCAACTTGAGCTTCCAAATGAAGTGGTTGCGCTTCAGCCAAACGGAATTCTGGTTCCAGTGGTACAATGAACACTGGTTTAGGGAATTGTGCATCAGGACCAGCTGGTGGACGAATATATTTTCCAGCAATAGCACTTTCGACTTCTTGAACTTTTTCAAGACCCTCTTGTCCCATGGGATGTTGAGTTTCAAAATAGATGTCTTTTTCACCTGTAACACAAAAATTAAATATTAAATTATATTTACCTCATTCAAGAATTTAATTCAATATTCTAAACAGTAAAAAAATTCCCTTCAAAATTTTTCATTTTGCGTGAAAAAAGTTGAAATGTATTTCACCGTGCAATAAAAAAAACTGAAGTTTGAAACGGCTTCACATTTTTTCTTCCAGGTTCAGGTAAAAAAAATGGGGTTGCATAAATTGTTGTTCACCCTATATATCTGTGATAAGTAGAAACCAATCAATCATACAAGATTGCAAAAATTTACAACTTCGTGGGGTGCATAAATTGGTGTTCACCCTATATATCTGTGATAAGTAGAAACCAATCAATCATAAAAGATTGCAAAAATTTACAACTTCGTGGGGATGCATACATTGGTGTTCACCCTATATATCTGAGATAAATGGAAACCAATCAATGATACAAGATTGCAGAAATTTACAACTTCGATAAAAAGATATAAACAAGTTGAAAAAGATCAAAATACGTACCTAAGCATTTAAGAGTTCCTGAAGTTGTAGCAGAACCCTTGCTGTTAGTAGCTTTAACAGTGTAGATACCAGAATCTTCTGCATAAGTACCAGTGATGTCCAGCGAGACAAAACCAAAATCATGAACAGTTTTAAATTTAGAACCAGCTGGAAGTGGTTTGTTATTAACAAACCACTCTGAAAATAATATTTATAAAAAATAATGTCATTTACATGTTCAACTCGCTTATAAAGGGGTTCTATACATATCATTCCTGTTGATCTGAAACCTTGAACCTATCGTATTGTCTAATGGCAACAAAAGAACAAATATATTGAACACGCGATGCTGTATAGTCTACTGCTTTATATTACTAAAATAACAGGCCCTCTTGAAACAAACACGCAACCCAGATTCCTCATCCACCTGAGGTCTTGATATTCTCAAAAGGTCTCTGTCCCATATTTCACCCTGCAAATATATTTCGTTTAGCTCTAGTCTTGAAAATTTTACGTTCAACTCCAAAACAAAAAATCCAATCAAATTCTTTCCCGGCCATCTCGGACAGGATATTGTAGCGGTTCCTCTTTAAATCATCAGTTTGGTACAAGACCAGTGTTGATATAAGTTTACTTAAAAGGTTTTGATGAACTTTGGTTGGACTGTAATGGTATGAGTTCGATCTGATGCGTAAAACCGGCCCTCGTGAGGACGGTTAGATTATAGTGTAATGCACCCTTCAATAAACTCCTGGTGAACAAAGAGTAGGACAACATCATACATTGTAACTTACCAATTAAGGCAGATAAAATACTATATCTTCACTTTAGTGTAAGAATTTAAAAGGTGTTAAAGCTGACTAGTTTCGTGCTCTTCTGAGCAAATCATCGAAGCTAGGTTGGTCGAAGACTCGTGGGTCGAAGACATCGGAGCTAGTTTGGTCGAAGACCAAACTAATGTGCTCAGGGGGACATTTCAAGCACCAAATAAAGTAAAAATTTTCATGTCATGATTTAATTGCAAAGAGTAAAGGTACATAAAATAACATCGAAATTATCAGCGAACCATCCTTAATGAGAGTTCATCTCTCAACAAATATAACTTTTTCAATATAGATATATACTCCATCTTTATGGCTGTTTTATCCCTCTACATTCACCAACACAAAGTCACTTCAATCAGAAGATTGCATGTGCTTTGGGAGAACGATAATGAGGGCAGTATCATTTCTGTACCTCGGGAGATATAACCCTGAAAAGCCGCCTGAGAACTATGATTTAGTTATGTGGATCAAATTCTCAGAATTTGATTAATAAACAATAATTCAATAAAACAATTGTATAAGAATTCGGTGATCGTTGGAACTTTAGTGTGAGTCTAGGATAGAAAGACAGAGGATCTCCTGGTAAGTCCCATCCTTATTACCTTTTTCACTGAGTCGAACATATAACATCTTTTTACAACCTAATAAATATAAATACCTACTAAAATAATAATATAAATATTTAAATAGAATTACTTCGTCTTTGCTTTTGATTAAACCTTCTCCTAGGGCTTGCGCCCATCTAACGAAAACGTACTTACTACGTTTAGACCTTTTCTTTGGATGTAAAACTTATTCAGATAACCAACCCGGTTACACTAGTCAGCTTTAACAACTTTATAATTTTTACAGTCAAGTGAAGAAAGAATATTTTATCTGCCTCAATATGGTTTTACTTGACATAGTATCCCAATTCAACCAAAATAACTTACCAATTTTCATAGTAGCATCTTTAGAAGGTTCAACCCGGCAGTCGAAGTGAGCGTTGTCATTTTCCTTACAAGTAACATCATTAAGATGAGAAATGAATACAGGTGCTTCAAACACAAGTTCGGGTTCGTCTTTCTTCCCTTCTTTTGGTTTTTCAAGATCTTCAATTAATGGTAATGCATCGGGACGGAGTGAACTTCCCAACAACCAATGGCGATCTGGAAGAAAACAATATTAACATGAGTTTAAGAGATGAGGCCCATTTTTTTTTTTTTTTATTATTATTAACAATGACACTGTACGAGACTTATATTCACGAGTAACACAGCACCTTTGTTTGGTACTCGCGTGTGTACACCATCGTTACCTACCTGTGCTCCGGTCCTGATTAGTAGGTATCTATTTCAAACATCCAAAATAGACTACATTCAAAACTCCTAAACACGTTGTGATATTGATAAAGGACCATGGGAAGTAAAAAGACCCAAAAAAAAATCAAATCAGATCATCTCAAACATTTGAATGGATGAGTGTGTGCCTTTTTTTCTCTCCCTCTCTCTCTCTCTTTTATTAATTGTTGATTTTTAAGTTTAATTTTTGTGCCTATTTCTTAGAACATTAATTTTCCAGCAGAACTATCTTTTTATTAATTACTTCAAATCAGTCCACTATTTCACTTTTTCACTTATCGTACAACCCTATTGGATTTGAAGAGGATTATAATTATGTCATCTGCAAAGTCTAGCTCTTGAGCGAGTCAATTAAAAGTCTCGTTCCAGAGGCCACGGACACCGGACATTATTGCGCACATGCGCATTCCCAAGATAGAAAAAAATCAAATTTTCGAGGGGGTACTTTTTCGTGATGGATTCAAAAGGTTCATATTAAAACCGCTTTGCAACTTAATTTAATAAAGTCAATCTTTTGGTTGAAAGTATCAAATTTTGAGGGGGAGTACTTCAAGAGAGGAAAAAAAGCACGCGACTACTAGTTTTAAATAAGCGCCTCACCTTCAATTTTGAGAGAAATGCGCATTCCCAAGATAGAAATATGATTTTTTTTTTTTTTTTTTTTGGTTGGCCNAAAAAATCAAATTTTCGGGGGGGTACTTTTTCGTGATGGATTCAAAAGGTTTATATTAAAACCGATTTGCAACTTTATTTAAAGTCAATCTTTTGGTTGAAAGTATCAAATTTTGAGGGGGGCACTTCAAGAGAGGAAAAAAAAACACGCGACCACTAGTATTAAATAAGCGTCTCACCTTCAATTTTGAGAGTACATGTGGACACTGCTTCTCCTAATAAGTTGGTAGCTTTGCAAGTATAAATAGCAGTATCATCAGCTCTCAAGCTATTAATAGAAAGTGTAACCAAACCAAAATCAAAAGTACTTCTGATTCTCGATCCCAATGATAGAGGTTCACCATTTTTAAACCATTCAATTTTCAAATTCGGATCTGCACGAGGTTCGACTTGGGCTTCTAAATGAACATGTTGTGCTTCTTGAAGTTTGTTTTGATTTTCAAGATGAGTTGTAAACACTGGCGCTTGTTGTGGACGAGTATCAATGAACGTATCAGGTACTTTGTTCATTTCAGCTTCTTTTAATTGAATTTTCTTCCAAGCATCGGGTTGTAAAGATTCACTCACGATGTTAGATTTAGCTGAAAATATTATCATAAGTTTTCATCATCATCATCATCATCATAGGTTAACAGCCGTTGTTGTACATCAGCCGGTTTACAACAACTCGCCATGAATTGTTGATACGGACAATGCAGTAGCTTCTCCTTGCTTTCTGCATGAGTAATGGAAAGGATATCGTTTCTGACCCTGTCCTTAGTCGCTTTTTACGACTGGCATGGACTTGAGTACCTTGGAAGTATTCTTTTTATGTCCCTCTATCCACAGGGAACATCATAAGTTTTATAATTAAAATATATATATAGATAGGGCTCATGTTTATCTACATTTGAGAAAAATCGGATCTAGATACAAGCCTATGGAACAGTGGAGGTCTATAGGTACAGAACGTATACTGGTATAAACATCATATAGTAATTTTGTCTACATGGGTAAAACGACAAAATGGACGTTTCGTTGTCAGTAAGTAGGGTTTGCTATCTATTTCACATCTGTGGACGAAATTAATGAAACTTATAATATGGATTCATTAAAAGGCAAGTATTAATCTACTCTTCAAAATTAGGAATATATCGCACCACACATTTCAAAACTATGAGTTTTAATAGAGAAATATACGCATATAAGCAGACGAAAGCATTGAATCCAACTTGAGGAAATTGATATGGACTATCTGAGGACCCCGAAATCCCAGAAAATTTTATCAAATCGGATGAACAGTATAACAGTAATATTGAACAGAGACCAAATTTGTTTCTTGATGTTTCAAACTTAATTCGAGAGTTGTTGCTGTTAACGTTCTCAACGACTCTCACTGTGTCTCCAGGCCAAGAAAGGCGGCCCCTCCAGCAGGATCTGTCCATAACGCTGACGGCTCTAGATTAGTTGGGTTTGATGGATAGTTGCTGGCTGCTCATGATTTACATCATGAGCAGCCAGTATATATAGACGACAACGATCAGATACTTCAGGGTTCAGCAAGGATTTATATATCAACTCTATATAAGGAGCACTATTGTAATGGCATTTCAGTGAGATTGTGTTCCTCCCAACGACTGTCAGGTTGATCGTACAGAACGGTCGTTCAGCTGTTTAGAGTTGTTCGGAAATTCTAGAATATAATATTGTTGTTGTTAACGTTCTCAACGACTCTCACTGTGTCTCTAGGCCAAGAAAGGCGGCCTCTCCAGAACAGGATCTGTCCATAATGCTGACGGCTCTAGATTGGTTGGGTTTGATGGATAGTTGCTGCCTGCTCATGATTTACATCATGAGAAGCTAGCATACATAGACGACAACGATCAGATACTTCAGGATTTATATACCACTCTTTGAGGAAGTATCTGGAGCAGCAAGGCTGGGTTCAACGGAGGAAAAACACAGTGAGTTGTCATCGGAACGGTGTTGATGGTCTTTGGCCGTTCCCGAGGGCACAGGTAGCCCCGGTATGAAGAACCAACCATCTTGGGGGCCTAATTCGAGAGTGAAAAGTTTCAGTTCTGAGATATTTTTTTTAGCTTGGCATGAATATAAAGCTTTCTTAGCTTCGATAGTTCGCAAGAAATAAAATTGGAAACCCCAAAGTTGAATTCTCAAGTTCTTCTAATATCAGGGAGCAGGGAGTATTCCTTTTAAAATAACATTCTTTATAAACTTACATTTCACTTTGAGTGATGTGGAAGAAACAGCTTCTCCAGCTCTATTGATAGCTTTGCACATATACACTCCGGAATCTCCATGAATACATTTGGTGATATCTAATGTGACGTAACCAAAATCATTTTGAACATGAAATCTGGAGCCTGAGGACACCAAAAACAAAAATATGAATAGAAATTATATGTATTTGATTTGTTTTTCGTACCAATCTCACTCGTGAAATTTTTCCGACCAAAGATCGTTTTGAAGTGAATTTCCCACCCGCATTCAGTATATTTTTAGAGTTGATTTTTAAATGGTCCATTTCAAAGATAATAAATAATATTTTAAAAATAACACACTAGAATTAACTAGTGGATCAAGATGATCAGGTGTTCACGTTAGTGTTGCAGTCATTTATAGAAAAAAAATATCTTTTCAAAAAACAAAATATTGGTCCCCCTGCCCTGCCCCCGGAGAGGGAAGGGCCCCCAAATTTTTCAAAATCAAAAAGCCCTTAACACCAGCCATAACATATCAATTACGTTTCTAAAACAAACCGTTCAAAAAAAAAATCCTTTTTAAAAAAATATTGGTCCCCCTGCCCTGCCCCCGGAGAGGGAAGGGCCCCCAAATTTTTCAAAATCAAAAAGCCCTTAACACCAGCCATAACATATCAATTACGTTTCTAAAACAAACCGTTCAAAAAAAAAATCCTTTTTAAAAAACACATTTTGGGGTCCCTGGCCCTCCCAAACTATACAGCAAATTTCCCTCATGTCCTAAACATGGAGGTATACCAAATTTCGTCAAAATCAGATGAAAATTCTGGGTATTACGTAACAAACAAACATGGGTACATACATACACAATTACACACAAACAAGTGCATTTTGGGATGTATCCGGGGTCAAAAGTGGAGTTCACTAAAGTTCACAATTATTGCGCCCAACTTGAACTTACCCATTTTCAGTTCGACTCCATTGACGAACCATTCAAATCTCATAGTTGGGTCACCAACTGGTACAACTCTACAATCATAATGAGCATTTTGACCTTCAACAATTTCAGATGTTCCCGTTAAGAGTTGAGTGAAAATGGGTTTCTCATAATGTCTTTCTGGTTCCTGAGGAAGTGGACTAGCAGGTTGTTCAAGTTGTTGAATCTTTCTTAATCCTACAAAGGAAAATAATAATGAGATGAAATTAGACAACACAGCCAAACAAATGATGGTCGGCCCATGAACATTTCTGACATCTTTATCAATTAAATCCGAAATAAATGATAGTATCCGCTGAACAAACATAGCGGACATTGCTTTTGGCACCCTGAGGCATGGCTGTTCTCGTAATCAACATAAAAACTATCCTATGTCCTTCTCCGTTATTGATCTGTTGACGTGTACAATCCAAAACAAGCTCTGTCTTTATAAAATAGGAAGAAAATTTTAAAAGATTATAGAATAGTCATCATGTAATAACGGCCGTGGGACTAGTTTGCAACAATTCGCCATGAGTTGTTCATACTTGAGAATCCTTACGAATAATACAGTAGCTTCTCCTTGCTTTCTGCATGCGTAATGGAAAAGATATCGTTTCCGACTCTTCCTTTAGTCACCTTTTACGACTGGCATGGACTTGGGTGCCTTAGAAGTATTCTTTTTGTTCCCCTATCTACAGGGGATAAAATAGTAAGATATTAAAAAGCAATCCTTCTGGTCTAGTGGGTATCACACTGGCATTGTACTTGGGGCACACTCGGGTTCAATCCCCGGCGGAGTCGGACATTTTTCGACTTTTTGCTTGTGATTTCGGGGTGCACTAAGCCTCGTGAAGACGATTGAGTAGCTACTTTAATGTGAGTAGCGACCAGTGATGGCATTACCAGAGTAAAAATATTAGAAGTTTAACAGATTATTAGTGCAGGAGGCTCTTAGTAATGCTGTAATACCTGTTTACGCTACTGCGCTGAACATGTAGTGTTTCGTAGATTTCGGTTTGGGCATTTGAGTGGCTCTTCCTTGCATCCGATCTTATCTTTCACTATCTTTAAACTTTAAAATTCAGTTCTAAAATAACTACCGCCCGCTATACAGTCTGCTAACTATAATCTAATAATAATTAATTAAATACATCGTATAATAACTTCAAGTGCATCAAGATTCAAGAAGCTGGCCAGCCATCAAAGAAGCTAACACAAAAGCGGCAGGTAAATTATTCCTTATTCCTGTTCATTGTTACCGCTCCCACAATACCTACAAAAATTGTGAAAAGGTCATTGGGCCTTACCACAAAGAAACTACATTTACACATAAGATAATTTTAAAAGTCGAATATTAAGTCAAGTGCTCTTGTCATATCTCTAAGAATTGCTTCAAAGTTTTCTCACTCTGATACTTCGTATCTTATTACCTTCAGGATGTTGTGTTTCTAATTGCAGACTAGCCTTTGTCTTAATCTTCATTGATGCTGTAGTGACAGCTTCTCCTAGAGCATTGGTTGCTTTACACATATAGACACCCTCATCTTCTGCTCTAACATGTTTCAAGTCCATAGCAACATATCCAAAGTCATGTTTAGTTGTAATTCTAGAACTTTCTTCCAAAGGTTTCTCATTTCTAAACCATTGTACTTTTAATGTTGGATCCCCAACTGGGATTAGTCTACAACTGAAATGAGCATTTTTACTTTCTTCAATTGCATCAATATTTTGTAGTGGATTGGTAAACACAGGACGTTGTTTTGTTAGGTTGTCATCAACTTCAGGACGTTTGTGTGGTTCTGCACCTTCGAGTTGTCGAATCTTTTCTAATCCTTCTGGATGTTGAGTGTCTGTAATGATGGTTCCCTCTCCTGGAAATACAAAAGAAAAAAAAACATATATTATCTAATATAAGTTCTATGTGAACGGATCTCAATGCACACCAATGCCATCAACCGTCAGTATTTTCTAATCAGATGTATTATCAAATAAATCATTTTAGAAGACAAATCCAAAAATTATTCATTCATTCTGCATTCCGCCGGCCGGCTCCTTCATTTCGTTTTTCGTCGTTAACGAAGCATCTTTTAACCTGAACATTCATTAAAGGTAAGATACAGAATTTATTTTCTTATCAGATGTATTATCAAAAGTCATTTTAGAAGACAAATCCAAAACATTAAAGGTAAGATACGGAATTTTTTTGTATCTCAATCCATACAAAGTAATAAGCAAACGAAGTCTTCTTCTGTGCGATGTCCTCTGTCTTAAAATCAAAATAGAACACAACTTACTGAATATAGAAATCTGAACTTTCGAGACCTAAGAGAACGCATGGAGGTAGGGAGAGGAATGCTGTTTGCTGTTGATATCTTTAGAGTGGGGCCTTAACAGTATTTTCCGTTGATTTTTTAAAATTCTTTAAATATAACTTACTAATTTTGCTATAAACATTCTAAATAATAACGTTGATATTCCATTAGTTATATTTTTTATCAAAATACCAAATTGCTCCCTGAGAACAAGGGAACATCCGCCTTTGTTAAATGTAGGGACTGTCAATCGCGGTTCCTTGTACCTGGCGTCACCAATCCCTAAAGCCATGGGACTTTATAACCAATATTCTTCTGTGCTGGACTTTGCAAATCGCATGGGCCACTTTAAAGTATTGGTCAAAAATTTGTGTCGGGCCAACTTTTGATTTGTAATATTGTTTTATATTTTTGTATCTTTTCTGTGTGTTAATTATCATTTTATCGCGCACTTTTTCAATTTAATTTTGTACCACAAACCTTTTTGACTATGTAAGAGCCATTAGTGATAATGGCGTGTAGTCAATTTAAAAAAAAAATCCATACAGGATGAACGAATGAGTAGTTTTTTTTTTTTTTTTCACATCCAACAATTTGAACTCACCAATAACTTTGAGTTTAATAACAGATTCAGCTTCTCCATATAGATTTACAGCTCGAACCATATATTCGCCAGCATCGGCAGCAACAGCTTTACTAATGTCAAGAGCGACATAACCAAAGTCAAATGTAATATGGAATCGAGAAGCGGATGGCAATGGGTAACCGTCATGGAAGAAGTCCACTCGAAGACAAGGATCATGAAGAGGCTCAACTTGACACTCGAAATGAGCTGTGTGACCTGAAAAAAATAAAAGATGAAACAATGATGAGAACATAAAGAAATAGCAATACTGGGATGAAACAATGATGAGAACATAAAGAAATAGCAATACTGGGATGAAACAATGATGAGAACATAAAGAAATAGCAATACTAAACGCAGAAAGAATCAATGAGAATAATCAAAACAATACATTTATGTTTATATTAAAAAAAAATACATTGCATAGCAAAAGCTATGTCCTTCGCGTGGATTTAAAAAAATAAATTTTATCATGCAGGTTGATCATTTTAAGGTATATGAACAAGGTGGTTACACGTTGTTCATTATCGGCCAGGGAAAATTTCGGATGAGAAAGATCTCCGGCTGTTAAAGAAACAAGTGAGAATGTGACAGACTGTAACGATAAACCAGCGGAGGAGATCTTTTGAAAAGCAGTAAAAGTTTAGATATGTTAGAAACTGGCACAATATCATTGGTTTACATTTCCTACGTAATCCCGATCGATTGATCTGAAAACCAATAGAAATTCTGAATTGAAAATACTGCTAACCAGGGCCGTAATCAAGATATTTTCGGGCGCAAGTCAGGACTTAAACCTGAAATGATGATCATTGAGGGTGATGTTGTCGTTATTGTTGCTCTTCTATTTATTGTTGTTGCTGTTGTTGTTGATGATAATGATGTTGTTGTTGTTACTGCTGTTTTTGTTGCTGTTGTTGATTTTGTTGTTGTTGCTGTGGTTGTTTTTGTTGCTGCTGTTGTTGTTGTTTATGTTGCTGTTGTTGTTTTTGTTGCTGTTTTTTTTTTAATATTTTAGGTCACGTGCAAAGTAGAATATTTTCATTAAAAAAACGATTAAAATTTCGGGGGGGGTCTGGACCCCATAGACCCCACTGGGGACGGCCTTGCTGCTAACGGAGGACTAATCTTTGAATTGCAGGCTTCTTAAAAATTAATTATTTATCAATTGTGACACTCGACTAACTTCTAATAAAGACCAATTTAGTGAATTTTAACCACGTCCCCCGGTAGCTCTATGAATTTTAAGCACTGCAAAGGGTGACTTACCTTCTTGTACTTCTGTTGTTCCTCTTAGATCAGTTAAAGTAGGTGGAATTTCAATCGGTTCCTCAACTTCAAGTCGAGTTGGATGACCTTGTGCTTCTAATTCTCGAATCTTCTCCAGAGAATCAGGATTATGTGGTTCAAGATAAATATTCTTTCTAGATTGTACAGATACCATTGAAGTATTCACAGCTTCACCCAATAAGTTGGTTGCTTTACACATATAGGTACCAGAATCTTCAGCGTATGTGTACAGAATGTCCAAAGCAACGTAGCCTGAAATCGCAAAGATAAAAAAAAAAAAAAAAAAAAAAAAAAAAAAAAAAAAAAAAATAGAGTAACATCAAACATATAAACTTTCATAACCTCCATTTAATTTTCATAATACCGCATATCATGAGGAAAAATTGAGCAATTAATCAATTTAAACCCAAAATCTTCTCTTAACACAGAACCGGAGTTGTTTCATGTTGGTTAGAATCCTTGCGGTGGCGAAAATTTGTCACTGTGGTTTGGATGTTTTCGGGGCACCCTCAGCCTCTTGAGGACAATGAGGAGCTATGGAGCTCCACTAGTCATGCACTCGGAAGACCCAGGTTCGAATCCTGGCGGGTGCAAAAAAATTTCACTGTGGTTTTGGATGATTTTGGTGCCTACTCAGCCTCGTGAGAACAATGAGGAGCTAGGGAGTTAAATGCACATAGCGACCCGGTGTCAGCATTGTAGGTAAACTAGAAAAAACAATGACAAACAATACCCCAAAACACAGTTGTGTTCTTACCAAAATCATGAGTTGTTTTAAATCGATGTCCAGTCTTAATGGCGACTCCATTAACGAACCATTCAATTTTGAGATTAGCATCATTGACAGGTTCCACCCGACATTCAAGATGGGCGTGGTCACCTTCTTTCAATCCTTCCAAACTATTAAGAGGCGTTATAAAAACTGGTTTTTGGCCAGCTTGTTCTATTTCAGTTGGTTTAGGACGTTCATACGCTTCTAATTCTCGAATCTTCCTCAATCTTTCTTCATCTAAAGTGTCAAGCTGGAGACCAGCATTCGCTGAAAAAAATAATAATAGGTAAAATAAACTTTTTTCTTCTTCAATTTATTAAAAACAAAAAATTAAAGGGGGAGAAGAGAACTGAATCAATCTGAATCTTATTTTTTTCCGCAAGAGTACATACGATGGTATAACCCGACGAACCGTCTGAGAACGATGATTTACTTATGTGGATCAGATTCTCAGAATTTGATTTATAACCAATTGTATAATAATTCGGTGATCGTTGGAACTTCAGTGTGAGTCTATGATAGAGGATCTCCTGGTAAGTCCCATCCTTATTACCATTTTCAACGAGTCGACATCTAACATCTAAGGAAAACGTATTTCCTATGTTAAGACCTTTTCTTTGGATGTAAAACTTATTCAGATAACCGACCCGGTTACAACTGTGGTTCCAAAAGTTCAATGCCCGACCAACAAAAAGTTAATGTATTATAGTTCGGACAATGTTTTTACATGTCTTACACTCATTTTTTTCTTATCTATCTATCTATCTATACTTATAAAACGCAAAGCCCAGTTGGTATACTGACTGACTGATAATCAACGTAGCTCCACGATGGCTAAACGTAGAGACTTGAAACTTGGCACAAAGGGCCCTTTTAGTATCGTTATTACCGCCAAAAATGACGCTATTTAAGATAAAAGAGATAAAATTACAGAGAATAGACCCCCCCAAAATAGTATATAAGGACCCCATAAAAAATATAAAATTTGAAAATTTCCGGTTTCTCCCCGATTTATGGACGGTTTTCAACATCAAAAAATCGGAATTTAGAAGTACAACTTCGGGATAAGCGAGAAAGATGAAATTTGATACAAAGGTGTTCCGAAGTAGAAAAAGTAATATACTTGAGTAAAATATTGAATTTTCTAAATAGGAGCGGTGCTCACTCTGAGGGCCGGTTCCACCAAAAACCCATAGTTAAGAAGTACCACTTCGGGATGAGCTGAAATTTTATACGGTGTTCCGCTGTTAATATCTTTGAGTAAAATATTGAATGTTCTAAATAGGAGCCGTGTTCACTCTGGGGGGTCGGTTCCACCAAAAATCTAAAATTGAGAAGATTTAATTTCGTGATCTCGAAATTGTTGTTGAATTTTGTAACCGTAGCGAAGCACGGGAAAACACCTAGTACACTAATATTTATCACTTCCTGCACAACTGGACAAGCCGGCTTTGGATCTGAATGAGTGACTACATTAGGTAAGTACTTACAAATAACAGATACGGAGCAAGATGTAACAGCTTCGCCAACAGAGTTTTTGGCACGACACATATAGGTACCAGAATCTTCAGCATAGGCATACAGAATGTCCAAAGCAACGAAACCAAAGTCGTAAGTGGTTTTAAATCTGTGACCTAAAACAAATATGAAATCAATGAGAACACTTTATTAATAATCGTTCATTTAATTAATCTCCCAATAGTTTCATCGAATAAACAGCAAAAACTCCTCAATTTGTCCCCAATTGGTTTATTATTTTCAATAATGACCTTTTGGAATCGTCACGAAAAATTAAAAAATACTTGATAAAAAAAATGCCCCGTAAAATTTGATCTTTTGGGTTTCAATCTAAAAGATCATGTAGAATCTAAAAATTCGTTCGTCCGCCGTACTCTTACCACTTAGCGTGAACAGCACTTTTACCACTTGGTGTGAACAGCACTATTACCACTTAGTGTGAACAGCATTTTAACCAATTAGTGTGAACAGCATTATTACACTTAATGTGAACAGCACTATTACCACTTAGTGTGAACAGCACTATTACCACTTAGCGCGAACAGTACTATTACCACTTAGTGTGAACAGCACTATTACAACTTAGCGTTGACCGATTTTTTACTCAAAACGCAAACATGAATGCAGGACACCTGGCAGTATAGCCACAACTCATAAATAACAATGACAGGATAGCAAAATATTGGGACGCTAGAGAGGAAAATGACCTAACAGTTCCAGGGATTTTAAACAAATTATTCTGGTATAAATTCCCTCAATCTCTTGTCATCTATACTTATAAAACGCAAAGCCCAGTTGGTATACTGACTGACTGATAATCAACGTAGCTCCACGATGGCTCAACGTAGAGACTTGAAACTTGCCACACAGGTTCCTTTTAGTATGTAGGTGCGTAATAAGAATGGAAACAAATCGAAAGTTCAAGTTACCGCCAAAAATGACGCTTTTAGAGGGATCCATTTTTTTTTGGGGCATACTAAAGGAGATAACGAAACATCACCGAAAATAAACCCCCCAAAAATAGTATATAAGGACCCCATAAAGAATATAAAATTTGAAATTTTTCGGTTTCTCCCCGATTTATGGACGGTTTTCACCATAAAAAAAAAAAAAAAAAAAAAAAANAAAAAAAAAAAAATCACCACGGAATTCAGAAGTAACACTTCGGGATGAGCGAGAAAGCTGACATTCGATACAAAGGTGTTCCGCAGTACAAATATCCTTGAATAAAAAAAATGACTAAAGAACAAACATTTTTAGTCAAGTGAAGATATAGTAATTTTCAACCTTCATTATGGTTTTACTTGACATAGAATCGCAATTTAACCAAAATATTGAATTTTCTAAATAGGAGCGGTGTTCACCCTGGGGGTCGGTTCCACCAAAAATATAAAATTGAGANAAAAAATATAAAATTTGAAAATTTCCGGTTTTTATCCGATTTATGGACGGTTATCACCACGGAATTGAGAAGTACCACTTCGGGATGAGCGAGAAAGCTGAAATTCGATACAAAGGTGTTCCGCAGTACAAAAAGTCATATACTTGAATAAAAAAATGACTAAAGAATAAACATTTTTAGTCAAGTGAAGATATAGTAATTTTCAACCTTAATTATGGTTTTACTTCACATAGTATCGCAATTTAACCAAAATATTGAATTTTCTAAATAGGAGCGGTGTTCACCCTGGGGGTCGGTTTCACCAAAAATATAAAATTGAGAAGCTTCCATTTCGCGATCTCGAAATTGTTGTTGAATTTCGTAACCGTAGCGAAGCACGGGAAAACAGCTAGTTATAGTATAAGCGTCTCTTGTTTTTCTTTACTCTACCTTGTGGAATGGGTTTTCCGTTACAGAACCATTCAACTTTCATTGTCGGGTCATTCACAGGTGTCAATGTGGCTTCCAAATGAGCCATTTTGCCTTCTGGTAAATTCTCTACACTCTTTAGTGGTTTTCCAAATTGTGGCTTCTCAAATGAGACAATGTCTTCCTCAACTTGTTTCTTGTAGCGGGAATCATCCTCCAAATATTGGATCTTTTTCAGAGCGGACTCGTGTTGGGTTTCCGAGATGATTGAGGATCGCGCTGAAATCATAGAATAATATTGATTACTATTTCGTTATAAAGTATCTACTGGTTGTACATCTTTTGAAACTATTTTTGCAGGATGTAATAGATTTTACTTTTTAACGTAACGTCAGAAACTTCTTTCTCACATCATGAAATAATCGTGAATTTCTTCCTTAGTTCTTCCACTATAACCCGACGAGCCGCCTGAGAACGATGATTTAGTTATGTGGATCAGATTCTCAGAATTTGATTTATAAACAATAATTCAATAAAACAATTGTGTAAGAATGCGGTGATCGTTGGAACTTCAGTGTGAGTCTAGGATTGAAAGAAAGAGGATCTCCTGGTAAGTCCCATCCTTATTACCTTTTTCACTGAGTCGAACATATAACATCTTTTTACAACCTAATAAATATAAATACCTACTAAAATAATAATATAAATATTTAAATAGAATTTCTTCGTTTTTTCTTTTGATTAAACCTTCTCCTAGGGCTTGCGCCCATCCAAGGAAAACGTACTTACTACGTTTAGACCTTTTCTTTGGATGTAAAATTTTGGATTCAGATAACCAACCTGGTTACAAAGTTTTTCATCCAACTACTAAAATAATAATATAAATATTTATATTATTATTTTAGTAGGTATTTATATTTATAAGGTTGTATATGTTCGACTCAGTGAAAAAGGTAAAAAGATGGGACTTACCAGGAGATCCTCTATCTTTCTACACTAGACTCACACTGGAGTTCCATCGATCACCGAATTCTTATACAATTGTTTTATTGAATTATTGTTTATAAATCAAATTCTGAGAATCTGATCCACATGACTAAATCTTCGTTCTCAGACGGCTCGTCGGGTTATACCACTCTCAGGGAAAACAAAAATCAGAATCAGTCGCATCAAAAATTAGAATTTTCCAGAAAATAGGCACTCGAGTAAAGCATGCAGGCATTTTAATAAAAATATTAACAGTCGACAATTCGCACTGTTGGTAGGGTAACAGATTTATAACCTGAAGGTTGTTTGTTCGGAGACAAATTATTAATGACATAAAATTTGGCAAAAGCATAGAGAAATGTATTCTCACAATCATTATTGTTATGTTCACTTACTTCTCACTATTACGGTATTCACCCTGTTATCGGTCTATGACAAAGTAATAGGGTTGTTTTGCTTCAATCACAACATATCACGCCGAAAGTTTTTTTGTTTAATTTTTTTCATAGCGTGATATATTGTCAGATGCTTCCCTGTCTTGGTGGTCTGCACATATTTCTGAACAGAAACACTTCTAGCAATAGGAAACCTTTGCCAGGCAAGATGCATTACTTTAGGCCAGTGGTTCCCAAACTGAGGGGCGTGAAGGCAAGCCAAGGGGGGCGCGAGACCAGTTGAATTATTATCATTTAGTTAAAATATAAATGTACACAATTTTTTTACAAAGGTTATTGAACATGATGTTTAGAAAATTTGAATGAGATAGCATTCAGCAACATATTAGCGTTTTGTTTGTTTTGAATGAGATAGCATTCAGCAACAAATTAGTATTTTGAATGAGATAGCATTCAGCAACACATTAGCGTTTTGAATGAGATAGCATTCAGCAAACATCAGCGTTTTGAATGAGATAGCATTTAGCACCTCATTAGCGTTTTGAATGATATAGCATTCAGCATTAGCGCTTTGAATGAGATAGCATTCAGCAACACATTAGCGTTTTGAATGAGATAGAATTCAGCAACACCCATACCCATTCATAATTTATAATGTAAATGGGAGGGGGGGCGTGGGAGGCTTTATTTCAAGAAAGGGGGCGCGGTACCAAAAAGTTTGGGAACCCCTGATTTAGGCCGAGCGAATGGTTTATTGTCTTTGACTTGACAAGTCCGGTCCATTTTCTATTTAACGTCCTCCGGTGAGACGATTATTAATTTAACATAAAATCATTTCAACTTACATTTGACGTTCAATTTGATGGCGGACACGGCTTGTCCTAATTTGTTTGTAGCTCTGACACTATACTCTCCGGAATCTTCTGCATAGACAGTTAAAATGTCCATCGAAGCGAATCCAAAGTCATATGTGGTGCGGAATCTGTGTCCAGTTTGCAATGGTTTTCCGTTGTGGAACCATTCCAATTTCAAAGCACTGTCAGGCCATGGAGCAACTCTACATTCATAGTGAGCACTTTGACCTTTAAGAAAAACATATATATAAAAGAGAAATATTACATAAATTAATATCTGATTTGGTAATGTTGAAAATCAGTGACGACACCAATAGGAAAATCGGGTTCATATCATGGGGTCCTATCCTATTAATATATAATATCGTATATTTACGGGACAAACCCTTTTTTAAATAAAACAATACATTGAACATAATTAATTTAAAAAGAAATGGTAAAAAATAAAAAAAATAATTATAAGTATATATATANCACAGGATAGGACCAAGCGTTCGAGAGTTATCATGGTACAAATATGTATGTATATATATATATACATACATATTTGTACCATGATAACTCTCGAACGCTTGGTCCTATCCTGTGCGTACCGTGATAACTCTCGAACGCTTGGTTCTATTCTATTTGCACTATGATAACTGTCGAACGCTTGGTCCCATCCTGTGTGTAACATGATATCTCTCGAACGCTTGGTCCTATCCTGTTTGTATCAAGATAACTCTCGAACGCTTGGTACCATTCTGTTTGATCAAGATAACTCCCGAACGCTTAGTCCTATCATGTTTGTACCATGATAACTCTCGAGCGCTTGGCCCTAATCAGGATAGGACCTAGCTGATTAGTTATCCCCTTAGAAACTCACCTTCCACAAGATCAGTTGGTCCATTCAATTGTACAATAAAACTAGGCGCCTGAGTAACTTGAATCTCCTCCTGCTCTTTTCTCTTAAATCTGGACGTATCTTCAAGGGATTGTATCTTTTGGAGAGCGGCTTCATTTTGAGTGTCCAGTTGGAGAGATGCTTTAGCTAGAGATATAAGAAGAGGAAACAATCAGAAAAGAGCTCGTCTGAATAAATTGAAGTTGGTTGCATGCGCGGAGATAGCCAGACAGTCTGAGCTCGTCTGAACAAATTAAAGTTGGTTGCATGCGCGGAGATAGCCAGACGATCTGAGCTCGTCTGAACAAATCAAAGTTGGTTGCATGAGCGGAGATAGCCCTCTTGTTTTGGGGGGGCACAATCGCACAATATACCAAATAGAAAATTTGGAAGGGGGAGGGACTCGTAAGCTGGAGACCTGGGCAGTACTTTTTAATGCAATGTTTATCGAGGTACGATACCTAAATTGTAAAAGCTGTAGAGCTTACCACAATTACTTTCATAAAGGTGATACGCGATTTTATAAGCGTACTGACGAAAAAAAAAGTGCCATGACGAATCACAAATTTTTGGCGATTTTTTTTTTACGTATTTCTATTTAGTCTCAGGATTGGGAATTATTTAGGGGCCCGTGCCCCCCACCCTCTCAATGGGATAAAAGACACAGCGCATCACCATTCATTTGATTTAAAAAAAAAAAAATACGTGATTAGCTATAATGAAATTTGAAGAACACCGCCCGCTTAAAGAAACTGGGAGCACGTGCGCTCCCAGACCCTCCCCTATATCCGCGCATGGTTGGGTGTCGAGTTTTTAATGTCAAAACACTTTTTCATGATCCCAGAGCACAAATCGATCCGTGTATGAGTGTGCCTGACTTGGAAAAACAACTCCTTTACAGCTGCATTTTCTACAATTCGTGATGATACATTATCGTTTAAAAATGTCAGGACCTTTGACCCCGAGGTCATTTTATCGCATGTCTCCCAATATTTCCCCCACAATGGCATTGCCAAAAGTGTTGATCACATGACTCCATTTAAATATGTAAACACAGTAGTGTAGGCAGGCGTCCATTGAGGAAACTCATTTCAACTCCCTCCTTTTTTCCACAAACCAAAGTCAATTTCAGGAAAAATCAATCAATAATATTCAATCGATACAAACAATGTGATATAGGTACATACATATACAGAGTGTTCGAAAAGTCCCGCGATGGATTTTTTTTATTTTTAACGGCTAAAGATAGAGACTTGAAATTTTATATGTAGTTTTAACACAAATTAATCTATATTTTGGCATAATTAAAACACTTTTTATACTCAAGGGGGGTACAATTTCATTTTTGAAATTTTAACATCAACCAAAAATGAATTTCTACCCTCCTTAGGTATAAAAAGTGTTAAAAATCAAAAGCCAATGGTACCACGAGATTCAGCATAAAAGGCTAGACTGATTTGATGTATTACACTCTTGGTTTTATCACTTTTATTCCGAAGAAAAATCAATGATTGGGTGGTTTGATCAAAGTATCGAGTGAGGAGTCGATTGTGTGTAGAATTTGACGTAAAATTTGAATATGAAATAAAAAAATAGGGGTTTCAATTTAAAAATCAAATGTTAGTGTCTGTTTGCCCACTTTTGAGACACCCTGTAGGAATTTTAATTACGCCAAAAATAGATTATCAACTGCAAAAATGCTCTCAAACTTACATTCAACAAAAAGAGTGGATGACGTAACAGCTTCTCCCAACTCATTGACAGCTCTACAGGTGTAAGTTCCAGAGTCTTCTGGGTATGAATATTTAAAGTTGAGGGCGACATATCCAAAGTCGTGCATAGGAGTCACTCTATTAGATGCTTCAACCGGAACTCCATTCTTCAGCCAAAAGACTTTCAATTTTGAATCCCCAACAGGAATGAGACGCGCTTCAAAATGTGCGGCTTGATTTTCTGCTACATGGATGTCACGCATAGGTTGGGTGAACACTGGTGGTTGAGAAACACTGTCCTCAATGATGGATGTTCTCTTGTAGCGAGGTTGATCTAGTTGATGTAATCGATGTAAGGATTCTCCATGTTGGGTTTCAGTTTGAATAGATTTCTTGGCTGTAAGAAAAGAAATTCGACGGTCAGTGTACAAAATTAACAACTCGTTCCCACTAACAGAGAACGTTTTTTTCCCTTGTGACACATGCATAATTACATATAGATTGGAGTGTTCCCAAGAAACATTCATAATTACATATAAACTGTTGTCCCGGAATATTACATCGAGGCCATTTATATTTTAATAATAATAATAATAAATGCTGTTTCTTTGTGTTATTATGTCACAACTTTGGTGCAGGATTTTAGGATTTTCCCAATATCAATCATTATCCAATTCCTTTGAAATTTCTATTTTACCTACAATGCTGGCACCGGATCGCTATGCGCATTCCTCTCCATAGCTACTCATTTTCCTCACGAGGCTGAGTGGGCCCCGAAAACATCCAAACCACAATGACAAATTTTTGCCCCCGCCAAGATTCGAACCTGGGTCTCCGAGTGCAAGACTAGTGCAGTGACCACTGAGCCACAGCAGCTGGCTTTATGATTTTTTTTTAAATACCTATATTAAAATGAATTTAAATGAAAATTAGCAGTTCAGTTGGTAGATTCGTAACCTTGATGTTGTTAGTTCGAACTCAAGCACATCATACATTTTGGCAACGACATGGAGAAGTCTATTGTAACAAACATTAGCTTAACACAACAGCAACAACAAAAATATTTGACAAGATTATTATTTGAGAAGTTGACTCTAAATCTTTTTCGTGTATGTCCGAGCTACGATCTTTGCAAAGGCACTTCCTGCTTCTTTTCTGTATATATACTTTTAGCCATTTTTATTTTAGTTGAATTGAAACACATTGATAATCCTTGGGAATAACATAAATAAATCGGTCATTTGCGTATACCATTAACTTACAATGAACCAATAAGTTTCCAGATGTAACAGCTTGTCCTAAAGCATTGACAGCACGACACGTGTAAACGCCAGAATCTTCTGGAAGACATTGCATTATGTCAAGCGCTACAAAACCAAAGTTGTTGGTTTCATTGAAGCGAGAGCCAGATTTGATGGGAACGTTGTTGTGGTACCACTCAACTTTCATTGTGGCGTCGGACACAGGAATCAATCTGCATTCAAAATGAGCTCTTTGATCTGAAAATTTTAACAAATTCTTTAGTAAATAAAAGGCATGTAGAACCCTCTATAGCAGAGGTCCCAAACTGAAAGGCGTGCCCCCCTTAGGGGGCGTGGAGCCAAGCCAAAAGGGGGCGCGAGACCAGTTGAATTATTGTATTAGCGTTTTGAATGAGATAGTATTCAGCAAATCATTATTATCATCTAGTTAAAATATATGTGCACAATACTTTACAAAGGTAATTTTATTGAACAAGAAAATTTCAGCAACCAATTAGCTTTTTGAATGAGATAGCATTCAGCAACACATTAGCGTTTTGAATGAGATAGTATTCAGCAATACATTAGCGTTTTGAATGAGATAGCATT
>CM022880.1:2409301-2442625 GCA_012654025.1 Pachypsylla venusta | reverse complement strand
TTTTTTTTTTTTTTTTTTTTTTTTTTTTTTTTTTTTTTTTTTTTTTTTTTTTTTACATATTTTTATTGTCAACATACCTTCTTTAATTTCACAATTTTTCAAAGATGTTGTGAAGATGGGCGCCTGCGTTGTTACTTCCTCCACATATTCTCCTCTTTGGTATTTAGATTTATCTTCAAGATATTGAATCTGTTCCAAACCAGTTTCATTTTGAGTTCCAGTGACAATTCCCGCTGAGCCTCTACATTGTAGACTGACCTGTACTTCTGCAGATCCTACTAAGTTAACAGCACGGCAAGTATACACACCAGAGTCTTCAGGAATACTATCAATGATATCCAAAGCGACATATCCAAAATCATGAATAGGTCTAAATCGATGTCCAATGGTAACAGGACGACCATTTTTAAACCATTCTACTTTCAAATTAGAATCTGTGACAGGTTCAAGTTTACATTCAAAATGGGCATGACCTCTTTCACGTAAATTGTCAATACTTTTGGGTTTTGTTAAAAATCGAGGTTTAATATTGACTACCTCGTCCGTGGTTTCAGATTTCTTGTACCGGGAGTTGTCCTCCAGATATTGCAACTTTTCTAATCCTCCTGGATGTTGACTGTCCAAAATTAGATCTCTTTTAGCGATAATTTTGACCGAACAAGAAGTAACAGCTTCTCCAAGTTGGTTACGAGCTAAACACGTGTAAACGCCAGAATCTTCAGGATAAACGCTGAGTAAATCTAAAGCAACGTAATCAAAGTCATGTGCTGGACGGAATCTATGACCGGTCCTTACTGGTTTTCCATTGCACAACCAATCTACTCTCAATGAAGAATCTCCAACTGGTTGCAATCTGCATTCCAAATGAATGTTAGTTCCCTCTAATGTTTCAATGTTATGAAGAGGTTTTGTGAATTGTGGTGCTTGCAAGATTTGTGTTTCTTCAGTTGCGTTTGACTGAAATCTTGAAGCGTCCTCCAAATACTGAATCTGCTCAAGGGCAGATTCATTTTGTGTGTCTGTTAGAACATTCGAATGACTAATAACCCGAACACAAGAACTTGTATGTGCAGAACCAAGATGGTTGGTAGCTCTGACAGTGTATTCACCAGAATCAATAGATGTAACGTGGATGATATCTAAAGCCACATACCCAAAGTCAAAGTAGGTTCGGAATCTGGAACCAACTGTTACTGGTTTACCATTCTGGAACCACTCAACCCGCATTGTTGGATCACCCATAGGTTCAAGATGACATTCTAGATGAATATTTTGACCCTCATTCACTGGAGGTGGGTCTTGTAAAGGTTGTACAAATACGGGTTTTGACTTTGAAATTTCCTCAATGTTATATTGAGGTTCTACATGTCTGTGACCCTCTAAATGTTTGGTTTTTTCGTATGTACCGCGATGCATGCTGGTGGTATCAATGCTAGCGCGCGTTTCTATCTCCATAGTTGCAGATAGTTGAGCTTCACCAAGTGCATTACGAGCAACAACCGTGTATGTTCCAGCGTCGAGTGCGGTGACACTGAGAATGTCCAAAGCAACATAACCAAAGTCAAAATAAGTTTGGATACGGTTGGCCAAGTTCAGTACTTTGCCATTGTGATACCATTCAATTTTTAAAGAATTATCATTCAAAGGTTCTACTCTTGTTTCAAAATGAGCACGTTGACCTTCAACAATTTTGTTTGTTCCCTTCAGTGGTCCAAGAAATCTTGGTTTCTGAGTGATTTTTACTTCCTCTTCTTGTTTGCGCTTGTAGCGAGAGGAATCTTCAAGATATTGAATCTGTTCCAAACCTACAGGGTACTGGGAGTCGTATACGATGTCTTTCTTGCCTAAAACTGTCAACTTGGCAGAGGTAGAGGCTTCACCCAACTGGTTGTAAGCATGACATGTGTAAGTGCCTTGATCAAAGCTTGTTATTTGTTTGATTGTTAGGGACACGTAACCAAAGTTGCAGAACCAGGTGATTCTCGAACTCGCTTCAACAGGTTTACCATCCTTTAACCACACGACTTGCAAAGTTGGATCATTTACTGGTTCTAATCTTGTTTCAAAATGTGCAAATCCACTCTCTTTAATATTGATTTGGTCTTTGATTGGTGATTTAAACTGTGGCGGAGCTAGAGATTCCAGAGGCTCTGGCACAGGCGTTCTAGCATGACTCTGTTGTTGGTAGGCTTCCAACGCTTCAACTTGTTCAATGTAGCGTTGCTGTTCAGGTATTCCAAGGTCACCAGTGACACTGCTTTTAGAAATGACTTGAATAGTAGATTGACTAATGGCTTCACCCCAACGATTAACAGCGCGGACCGTGTATACCCCTGTATCTTCAACGCGCAAGTGCATTATGTTGAGTGAAGCGTAACCAAAGTTGAAAATGGTTGTAATTCTTGAACTGGCTGTGATTGGTCTTCCATCTTTGAACCATTCAACTCGCATTGTAGCATCGCTCACTGGAGTAAGTTGAGCTTCAAAATGAGCATTTCTTCCTTCATGAAGCTGTCCCAAATCATGAAGTGGTCGGATGAATGTTGGACGTTGAGCATTTGCATTGTCACTGTCCTGACTGTCAGTTCTTTGGTATTTAGAATAGTCTTCAAGCTGTTCAATGTACTTCAAGCTGTCTGGGTATTGGCTTTGTTTGTCAATAACGTCACGTCCTGAAATTAATTGGAACAAAATTTAGACTAATATTAATGACTAAGAACTTTGACATTTTAAAAGAAATTCTTAAACCCTCTGGTGTGAACATCCCACGACTTCCCTTATCTATAAAGAGCGGCGTTCAACCGCTAACTAGCGGCCAACAATATATTAAACTCAACCTATTCTTCAATTTCTTGTATGAAATTGATATGAATAGGCACCAAATTTCAAGTTCTAGCTCTTTCCATTCTGGTTTTAGGCGAAACCGCCAAAAAGCTGCCAAAAATATATTACACTTCAACCTAACTTGTATTTTTCAATTTCTTGTATGTAATTGTTATGAATAGGCACCAAATTTCAAGTTATAGCTCTTTCCATTCTGGTTTCAGGCAGAACCGCCAAAACCGCCTTCAACCGCTAATTAGCGGCCAACAATTTCTTGTATGAAATTGATATGAATAGGCACCAAGTTTAAAGTTCTAGCTATTGCCGTTCTCATTTTAAGCAGAATATGCGAAAACCGCTAAAAAGCGGCATAAAACTGCCAACGGTATATTCGATTTCCACTCAAAGCTTACCAATGGCTGAAACTCGAGATTTGGGCTCTGGGGACCCCGTGTTTTGGCATTGAAAACTCGACATCGAAAATTTCAGCCCATTACAATACCTTCCTTTTTATAGGATGGGGAAAGTAAAAAAACGATATCATAAGCAAATAACGCCAGGGTTGTACGGTAATAACGCTAGGGTTGTACGGTGTTATAAAATTAATCGATTTAATACGTAAGAGCCTAGAAATAAATAAAATCAAGCATAGATGAGAAAGGTATTCTGTATCTATGCGTCATACTAGGTTTTGTCCCGTACTGAAGATATCTTCAATACTTATTCGGATGATGAAGCTCTTCAACACTATCTCAGAGGAGCTTGGTCTTCCGGACACTTTTCAAACCTTTAAAGATAAACTGGGGAAATAATACGTACCTTGAACACTAAGTAAAGCCGTAGATTCGGCACTGCCTGAATTATTGGTAACTCTGACCGTATATTCGCCACTGTCTTGTAAAATAATGCTAAGTAAATCTAAAGATATGAATCCAAATTTGAACGTCGTAGTAGCTCTAGAACTTGCAGGTAAGGGTCTTCCATTGATAAACCAATCAACTCTCATACTGGGATCTCCAACTGGTTCAATTCTAGCTTCAAAATGAATTCTGCCACCTTCTACTTGCTCGATATCTTTAAGGGGGATAATAAATTGAGGAGGAGGATAGAGTTTATCTTGTTCGGATCTTGGGCCTCTGGGTCTCGCACGTTCAACATGTCTCAGATAGATTACTTCTGGACCTGGTTCGGGCCTGAAAATAAACAAAATACCAAAAATGTTCATTTTGGGCATAAAATTCAGGGCACGAATCTGCTATCAAATTTGTTTTTTTTTAAAGAATAAGAATCCCCATTTTTCTGTTCCATATTCTTCTTTCACATGTAATTTCGTATAGGAACAATAAGACTTGCTTTTCGATTTCTTTTTGCACACACTACCCGCATGATTCAAGTGTGCTCGTGTTGTCAAAACCAAGTTTGATATGTCAAATAAAGCCCATGTAAAAAAAAAAAAACGAAAAAAAAAAACATGAGAAAATTGAAAAACTGATGGTATTATGGGTATTCAGCATTAAAAATGTGATTTGATGTGTCAAGCTGGCACATTTATGTCATATAAGGTGTTAAAAGCACATGTAAAAAAATTGCAAAAACATTTTAAAAAATGAATAACTGATGGTACCATGGGATTCAGCATTTATAAATAATGTGATTTGATGTGTCACTTAAGTCATATTTAAATTACGAGAATTTCACGATTCGCAAAAATCTCACAAAAATAATAAAGTTGTAAATCTGATAGTACCATGTGATTCGGAGGCAAAAACAATGTGATTTAATGTGTCACATTTGAATCACGTGGCTAATTTTGTGATTTCGCAAACTACGCGAAAACCGCAAGTTGCCAAAAAACAAGGAAAAAAACTTACTCGTGCTCAATAACGATAATTTCAATCTCACAAAAAAATTATTATTGAAAAAAGGCCAAGTTCCGACCACTCTTCCAAAAAATTCCGCCCTTGAACGAAATGATATTTATTATTCTATTATTGGGGCCAAGTTTATTCTTACTGCAGTTCACCCACTCTTAAATTTATTATTGCACTTTTTTCTGTCCGTTTTTTTTAAAAGAATCGCAAAATACTATCTAACTTTTTACAAACTAGCCAAGTGTAAATCGGTATTGCTTCAAGAGAATAACTTACTCGGGCTCTATAACACGAGTTGGTTTTGGTAAATTCAATCTTCTGTCCTGCGCAGGTTCTTGGTAATGTGGTTTTTGTACAAACAATCTGGCACGTGTAGCAGTCGATCCTGCCATATTCTGAGCGGTAACTTGATACCATCCACCATCTGAAGCACGAGCTGTTGGTAAATCTAATGTTGTAGCACCGCCATCGATAGAAATGTTCATACCAACTCCCGATTGTATTTGAACACCGTCCTGAGAATATAAAGAAATTAGAAAATCATAAATTTGCCTTCGCTAAATTTATCTCAGAATTCTTTCTCTCCTAAGAAACCGACACAAACGAGTTAATTTTATTTACCTTTTTTGAAAATTGTCCATTGGAAACACGTTTTACTTTCTCTTCCATGCCAATATAACATACAGAAGAAAAATTATTGTATTCGTGCAATTTTTTTTTTTTTTTTTTTTTTTTTTTATCAAATTATTTAGAATAAAATTTAGTTCATTACCTTTTGCCAGGTGATTCTTGGTATGGGAGTTCCCACAGCTCTCGCATTAAGCACAACTGGTTCCCCTTCGTTTACAGTAACAGTTGTAAATCTCTCGACAAACTTGGGTGCTACAACTAATTCTTTCTCGATGACAGTCAAATTGCACTGGAAAAAAAAAATCACCAAAAAGCGGGCTACTCATTGATCTTTGACCAATTTCGGTACCTATTTAAGATTGTGGCTCCCATCTGTAGTCAAAATTGTAAAATGGTGCTCGAAACTTATTCTTTCAGTTACAATATAGGGTTCCACATAGCTGGGATAGAGTGGACTATGTATTTCCTAAAGGATTTGTAACCGGTGAGCTTGTGGCTTGTTGACAAGAACTTTGAATTTTTTGAAACAATTTTAACCCAATTAGAGAGGTTAGGAAACGTTTTTACGGTCATGCCTCTATTGCGTATTTACAACCGTCCAACGTCATGGACCCACGACGGCCAATAAAAAAGTTTTTTTTTTAAAAAAAAAAGATTTTTTTTTAAAACTTACCACAACAGATCTCCCCGGTGTAGGACCCATTTCCTAAAGGTTTGAGTATGATTTTTCTGGGTTCCATTGCCATCTCTACCCTTTTCAGCTGTGTATGACTAAAAGGCCTTTTTATTAGCGATAACTCGCTTTCGCTTGATTTTTTTTTAATTTCGTACCAACATTATAAATGGAATGTATGTATGCAGTTTCTACGTTTAGCCATTGCGGAGCCACGTTAATTATTATGAATTAGTGATTGAGTCAGTCAAAATATCAACTGGACTTTGTGTTTTATAATTATAGATATGTAGGTATACTTACTTGACATGAAGTTTCACCTGCTTTATTTCTAGCAACGCAGGTCAGTACACCAGCATCGTTACGATCTACTGCTGTTATCATGAGGGAATGGTTACCAGATTCATTGACTAGAATCTTGTGGGTAGCGTCATCTGATATAGGTCTACCGTTGATATACCAAGTGACGTCTGGGTAAGGTTTGCCAGTAACGCGGACATCAAATCTAGTCATTTTACCTGAATCAAGACAAAAAATAATATTAAGGCATACATTTTTAAGCGTGTGGTATAATAAAACGAGCAGTTTGGCCCCCAAAACCCTACACAGGATTCTGTACGTATATCGTACACAAACTACAAATAGACTTTTTGGCTCTTCTAGTTCCAATGTTTTTCAAACTTCAAAAATGACACTAAAAATATTGAAAATATAGCCTAAAATCAATAGGAAATGACATATTTTAGTTTTATTTTAGGTTCTCGTAAGACGTTTTTCAGGGCGTTATACAGGGCGTAAAAAGATTAAACTTTAGACCCCCCTGGCTCCGCCCCTGATTTTTTTTTTAAATTCCAATCCGTTCAAAAGTTAAGGGGATTTAGCTGTTCAAAAGTTAAGGGGACACACTTTAAAGCCCTGTGACAGACAACATGGGCTAAGTAAAAATTTCCACTGTTACTCTTCGGATATGGAACCTTTGGCTTACCGCGAGTAATAAGGTAATAACACTCACTTTCTCCCTTATCTAATCTTTTTTGTTATTAATTGTTTGGGAGCCCCAAAAACTCAAAATACCTACCCTCTTTTGTGTCCCAATCATTTCCTTACCTTCGGTAACTTCTCTATCACCAGGTACTCGAGCAAAGTTAGGTGCCAACATTTTACCCTCTGGTACTGCTGCTGGCGCTGTAGGTCCTAAAGATTCCTGTAGAAATTGAGTTTGACGAGTGACTTCCTTCTCATAAACATTGTCTGGCTCAACGGCAAGNGGCAGTGTGTGTGGGGGGGGGGGGGGGCTGGCTGGCATACATTAGGCTATTTGTAGCAGAAGTAAAGTCCTTTAGGAAATGTATAACTTTAATATCCCTCAGAAATTTTTGCAAGGGCTCCCAATGGACCCAAAGTAAGGTCCCTTAGGGTACTTTAGACTCTGCATAGCTATCATTGAGCGACGGTTTTAAGTACTTGGAGTTATTATTTTAAGATGGACCATTTAGATATGAATGGGACTGCTATAAAGCTCTTTTATACTATACAGAGTGTAACAGAATTCGTTGTCAATCCGTTAAGCACACATTCTTGAGGCTAAAATAATGAGATCTACAGAACCTTGAAGATGGAAGAAAAATGTCGTTTTTCTGTAAAAGAAGAAAAAAAAAATAACGGAAAAAACTGTGAGCTAACCCCTTATCCCTGCCCCTGAAAAGCGGATTATATCTCAACTTTTCACATAAAATTAGATAAATGTCAGCATTTTTTTAACGAAACGTGAGGATAAACTAAATTTCCAGACCATTCTTAAACCAAAAAATGTTTCGCGAGGAAAAACGAAACGTAAGGAAAAACAAAATTTCCAATTTTTAGGCTCTGTAGCTTGGAGGGGAAGCATTTTGGACATGGCCGTATAGAGAGAAATCATCTTATTTCAGTCTCAAGTATATGATGGTTAACGTGGAATTATGTTATACCCTGTAGTTTAGCCAACATTTACAAACCTGCATTCCTCGTGCAAACTGTGTTTGTGGAAGAAAAAAAAATATGTGAATTACCTTGTGGATTCTCCGCCAGCAAAGTATAATGGCCGGAGTCATCAGACGTGACTTTGTTAATCTTCAACGATGCCTGTTGAGTGGTGTAATTAATGTGATATTTCTGACTAGGTACAATTCTTTGACCATTCTTAAACCACGTTAACTGAAATTTTAAATATTTAAAAATTAGTTGAACCAATTAGGGCATGGGTTCTGAAACGGTGGAACGCGTACCACCGGTGGTATCATAAAATAAATGTAGGCATTATGTATCATAAAATAAATGCAGGCATTATGTAAAAAAAAAAAAACAAGAGTAAATTAGATGTGTCCCATGACATTGGCGTAAAAATAGTAATATTCAGCCTGATATTGAAGCAATTGTTTCTGATAAGAGTAGGCAGTACGTAATCTCATCAAAACAGGAGGAAGTGGGTTCAAACCCCCCCTCCCCCATCTTTCTACTCACTCTGCCACTCTGTTTTCCATCTTATCAGGTACATTTGCATGATTATTTTTTAACTTCAGCTTCTTTGTGGAATTATGTTCTCATATCTTAATAACATAATAATTCTCATATTATGTATATTACTGTCTATAATTTTATGAAAAATCATAAATCGCTTCTGAATTTATTTTATATTTTTCTTTATACAACCACCCAGGGTAGTGGTACTTCAAAAATACCAAGTGGTACTTGGTAAGAGAAGGTTGAGAACCCCTGAATTAGGGACACCATTACTATTTATGTAAACTGTAGATCTCACTCAATGAATGGGCATCTAAAAGACCCTGGGTGGCCAATTCTATGCACGTGCTAAATGTCAATACTGAGTTCCCAAAAATCGGTCAAGGCTTTCAAGAATTATCGTAATACAAACAGACAAAGAGACTCAAGATGGTTGATTGTTCGCACCGGGGCTACCCGTGCCCTCGGGCACGGCCAAAGACCATCAACACCGTTCCGACAACAGCGCACTGTGTTTTTCTTCCGTTGGAGCTATTCATCCCAGCTGTGGGCTGCTCCAGATACTTTTTCAAAGAGCTGGTATATAATTCCTTGCTGAACCATGAAGTAACAGATCGTTGTCCTCTATGTATGCTGACAGCTTATGATGTAAATCATTGATTCAACAGTCCATCAAACCCAACACAGTGAGATTTGTTGATAACGTTAACAACAACAAAGAGAGCTTTAAAGAAAAATTGTGGGGTGAAAACTATACCTCACATGGTAAGATCAATCGATCTATTAACCATTTCGAATAAATTATTCGTCTATTTTTTTTTTTTTTAACTGACTATGGACGAAGAAGAAAATTTGATCTCTATGACTATTTTGCTCTGAATTCATTGGCAAAAATTTGATTCCCTTTATCTTAAAAATATGCAATTTTTAGACAAACAAAATCAAAAAATGGTATTGCTTGGCTACAAAAAATCGCACATAAAGCATTTTTTTTTTTTTTTTTTTTTTTTTTTTTTTTTTTTTTTTTTTTTTNTTTTTTTTTTAATTAATATCTTTGTTGACTTAGATTGTTTTTCAATTTTCGCCTAGCGACCTTTTCAGTTTAAAATATTGAAATTGATTTTCAATCGCCTTCAAAGTAGGTACTCACTCTTGGTTTAGGGTTTCCATTGATAGTAGCAACAAACGTTGCGTCGTTTCCTTCGTTTTGTTTGGAATTTCTTGGTTTTTGAGCAATGAATGGTGGTGATTTGGGTCCTGGCCCTGGCGTTGTATTAATAATAGTGTCGGTCTCACCAACATATCGTCGAGTGATAGTTTCCCTGTATGATACTTCACGTAACAAACGATATTCAAAGGTGTCGACCTTGAAGTCCTGAAATAAAGAAATCAAATGCACATCTTAATAAAATATCTTTAAAAAAATGATTTTTTTAAGAGAATTTAAATTTTTTAGCGACCTTATATTTCGGCGTGGAATTCTAATAAATTTTTGATTGCCTGAGTGTTTGAATATTACTAAAAAAAATCTATTAAAAATATGGTGTGAACATCAAACGAATTATCTTCTCTACAAAGAAAGAAAGCATTGTAGTGGTCTGAACATTTTCGATGTCGAGTTTTTAATGACAAAACACGTTTTAAGTTTAAATGCGGTGAAAAATCAACCAAGGTATATTCGATTTCAACCAAAAGATTTTAGGTTCGTCCTTGGAGTGAAAATGGCATAAATACCAAATTTCTAGCCTCTAGCACTTATTTACTGTTCTTGAGATATCTTAATCACAGACGGACGGACAGATAAACACATGTATTAATGTCTAAAACACGAGAGTTGAGCTCAGTGGATCTGAAAACGTGTCTCACGTTTTACCTACCAATTAAAGTGTACTTACCTCAGAGACAATAGTCTGTCCACTGGAGAAAGCGGTTTTTTCAGATCGATGTTGTTGCATTTGTTGTAAACGTTGTTGATACAATGGAACGTTGACACATTCTGGCTGTATGAAAACAGCACAAATGGCCTCCCCGAATTCGTTCGATGCACAACAAGTATATTCCCCCTCATCTCCTGGACCAATCTGGCTGATGAGCAGATCAACATTCCCTGTTTGTTGATCATAGGTCATCGTGTGCTTACTCGAATCTAAAATAAAACATATATGAAATTATTAGGCGGTCAGTGATGACCAAAATGAGGCAATTAATAAACTGAACAAATCTATCTCCAAAATTCAAAGATGGACTCAGCAATGGAGAATTAAATTAAATGAGACCAAATCGGTTCATGTGAACTTCACCAATAGAAGAGTTCAACACCTACCGGTTTATCTCAATAATAAGGTCATACCATTTGCCAATGAAGCAAAGTACTTGGGTATGACGCTGGACGCTAAATTAAAGTGGAAGGAACATGTTAAAAAGAAACGAGTTCAGCTTGGTTTGAAATATCAGAAACTTTACTGGTTAATGGGTAGATACTCTTCACTACCTGTCGAAAACAAGCNAAAAAATAGACTTCTAGGACTTCACTTCAACCACTCTTCTGAAGATGATTTCCGTTCGTTCATTCTTCAATCCTAAGGCCGCTGTGATGAGGGCGCTGAAAGTCAAGCGTGGAGTAAAATTCACCGACTACGCTGAGAACGTCAAGTGTTGACGTGCTTCCTCAAGGAATATCAAATCTCCTTTTACTTCCCACATTAAAATTATCAAAGCTTCCTCTTGGAAGTCTCATAAGTATCAAAATAAAATCACTCTTTAGAAATGTAGGCCCCTATATTTTTGAAACACACTATCTTGCAAAATACTTCTTCGATTTTGATAAGAACAGCACATGGCTCGGGACAATGGCATACTACGTCGACAGAGTTACACTTTATATGTAACCCCTGAAAAACTATTTAGCCGATTGACATATCTGATTACATTTTGGCAGTGGTCTCATCGTTTCATACATTTATCATCGGTACACTATTGCTTTAAAATGATGATGTTGTCAGCTACCTACGTTTTGAAAGCTGCTTCTAACAACCAACCAAATTAAAATGTCTCCTATAATTCAGATCGAACTTACTGTGGAGTGGAGCACCCTTTCTGGTCCATGAGATGGATGGTTTGGGATTGCCTTTAACTTTGCCTTCAAATAATGCATTACCGCCTTGAGCAAATCTGGAATTCTTGAAAACCTGTTCAAACACAGGTGGTGAGCCTCCTCCAGGTCTGCAAAACATAAAAAAGACAAAAAAAATCAGCTTAGAAGTGCTACTAGATTTTTAGTTTCGATAAATTTGTAAAATAATGGTAATGATTACAGTTCAAGTATACTTCACTTACTTGGCCACACCCGGGGTACAGATTCCTAATAGGGCTTCTTTCAAGCTCTCTCCCCCCCCCCTAGAGACTCGGGTGCAAAGATTTTTCATAGCTCTGAAGAGGAATTTATCTTACGACTATACGAATGTATCTCCGTCCAGTCCTTGTTGGGCGATTGGAAAAGCTTCTGGATCTCTTTCCATTATCTAATATATGAACTAGTGGTACGAAAATGATACGAAAAAACTAATCAGCAAATTCTGTATGAGCATAACAAATTAACTGTCTCACAAGTCTAATCAAAATAGGACAAGGCGTTCCACGAGTTCTCATGGAACGAGCAGACAGATATTTAAAGAAAAATCGTGGTGTTAAAATTAGACTTCAAATTTATTCACTCAATTATTTAGAGCATTTCAAATAAGAGTAATGTAAGTTTGCTACTTTTCCGAAGTGAGATCAATTTTTAGACGGCCTAATCCCCGAAACTAATTATTTAACCATAGATGTTAAACGACGTAGAAATTGTATACAATGCATTTTAAAGGGTACATTCCAATAAAAGTCTGAAATCATAAACTTACTTCAAACTTTGTATCTGAAAATGGCATCGTTTAATATTTCAACATCGGGGAAAAAGGAGATTTCGTTTTCTAGTCTACGACACTGATAAAAATTTCAAGATGTAAAAACTTTTTTGAACTGCATTCGCGGACCATTGAAATTCAAATTGCTGTATTCGTTATGCAGAATGTAACTAGTGTTCGACTTTGGATCCCCCTGGCAGTCCCTCTAAATTTCGGTAAAAACCGACACATTTCTTCAAATAATGCCACTTTTGGAATTCGATTCTGGATTCCCACAAAAATAATTGATTATTATTATGTATTAATATTATACTTGTATTTATCTATTGTGATTTTAATTTTTTATTTGTATACTTTCTGCCTCAACACTATTATCCATCTAAGTTGATGCTATTTCAAGGCATTGGTATGTTTAAAATTTACTTTTAAATTATATTGAGCTACTGACATTGTATTATCTGGAATATGTGGACTAACTTCTCAGTAACGTCAGTAACGTAGGCCTGTACGGGGCGTGGGTAGAAGCCTATCTAGCCTTTGAGTTAGTTTCTATTAAAGAGTTAAAGTTAAAAACAAAAAAACAAATCACTAGTTCTTTTCATCAACAGTTAGTTTGTTTTTCAAACATTAAGGCATCCTATTTAAGGTTTTCTTTTGTTGAATACCTAATTGGTAATTGGTGAAATCTGAAATAGATTGGATGAACATGAATTCATGTTCATTTATTCTATTTATAGTTCCAAGTTTATTTATAATTTTCCTGATTATGGAAAATATTGTAATTTTTGTTTTGCTATTGGTTTTGTATTTAAATCCCTGAACTTTAGAAAAATGAAATTTTCTCAACCGTTCACCATGCGCGGATATAGCACTCTTGTTTGGGGGGGGGGGGGCCACAATTGCATACAATATACCTAATAGAAAATTTGGAGGTGGGAAGGGGAGGGACTCGGGTCGAGTCCTGGGCAGTACTTTTTAATGCAATGTTTATCGAGGTACGATACCTAATTTGTTAAAAGCTGTAAAGCTTACCACAAATACCTTTCATAAGGGTAATAAGCGATTTTATAAGCGTGATGACGAAAAAAAAGTGCCGTCATTGACAGAATTTTTGACAATTTTCTATTTAGTCGTATTTCTATTTAGTCTCAGGATTGGGAATTATTTAGGGGCCCGTGCTTCCGCTCTCAATGGGATAAAAGGCACAGCGGATCACCATTAATTTTTTTAAATATTTTTTACGTGATTGGGTATAATGAAATTTGAGAAACACCGCCCGCTTAAAAAAACTGGCCCCTCGTGCCCTCCCCTATCATGCCGTTCAAAAGTTCAATGTGCTGTCCGTTAGTCTGAGATATACTGGTAGATAGTAGATACGTACATTTATTATACACTCTGTTCTGTACGGTAAAATGATAAAGATTGCTTTAACTGTTTATATTTTTGGCTATTTTAGAGGTCCAAGGGTCTTACGAGTAACGAAAAAGACAAAAATCTGATAAAAAAATAATTTACAATACCTAACTAATAAATGAAAAATGATTGATTTAAACAAACGTTTCAAATTTTTAGCGCCAAACGGCCAAATAATGTATTTGATCAGTATACAACTATTTTAATGATAAGGCGTTTTTTGTACAAGCTTTCTGTGTCTGACACCGGGGAGATATATTGCGGTAGTCAAAATAAAATTTTAACCAATTTGAACCCAATTAGAGAGGTTAGAAAACGTTTTTAAGACCACACCTCTATTCCGTATGTACAACCGTCCAACATGGACCCATGACGGTCAATAAAATAGCGAGTTTTAAAAAAATATAGGTATATATTTTTTTTAAAAAAAAGTTGCCGGAACATATCTCCCCGATGTAGGACCGTTCGGGTAAAGGATTTATAAAATACGCGCGATCTCGTGACAGTTAACACGAGAATTTATTTTGAACAACATCATGTACAACATTTTTGCATTATTTTAATTCAAATTTTGTAAAATAAAAATAGCCTTCTTTGTTTAAAGTGATTGAGTGATTCGGAAAAGGTTTTGAAATACACTCGCGCGAGTCCGCGCTAGTTAACATGGCTTATGTCCTTAAGCTACAAACTCAACAATTACCCTGATTTCCCATCAGGAAGCTAAATTTCCTACAAACATACGCGGATATAGGGTGGGGCCCGGGGGGCACATGCCCCCCAGGTTTTTGACATACGCAATAGAGACATGGCATTAAAGCGTTTTCTAAACTCTCTAATTGGCTTAAAATTGGTTAAAAATATTTTCGGATTGCCTCAACACATCTCTTTGCTGTCAGACCCGTTATTGAGAGAGTGTATGTAGAATAAGAGAGAGAGATAGAGAAAAAACTGCAATCGAAAGATCTCAAGGTCAACGTTTATCTAGATGCTTTGATATACCCTAGAATGCATGTTGCATGTTGTAGCCATGAAAGGCATTTGTGATAAGCTCTACAGCTTTTAACATATTAGGTATCGTACCTCGATAAACATTGCATTAAAAAATACTGCCCAGAACTGGAACCCCCGGGCTCTAGGTTACGAGTCCCTCCCCCATCCCCCCCCGGCAAATTTTCTTTTAGGTATATTGTGCCCCCCCCCAAAAAAAACAAGTGGGCTATATCCGCGCATGCCTACAAAGCCAGACCCGGTAGAAAATTCGAGAAACCTTTCTTAGATATTCGACTTTGACCAAAATTCGTACCGGTGCCACCCTGGTTGTTGTTAACCTTTTCGNAGAGGTGAAGAAATATTCCACAAAACGGAAAAATGAAAACTTGTGTTTTCCAAGGGAAAAAAGCTACTGGTTAAAATCTTTTCACAAAATGGGAAAATTCCATTAATTTTGCGTCCAGGGAAACTAGCCCCGTCAACCTATGATTTTTCGTTGCGATACAGGAGCATTTTCAAAAAAGGGCATTTCCGGCCTCTCCCTGTATTATACATCATGGATACTTATATTTAATGTTTAGGTTATTTACAAAGGAGCCCGTAACTTTTCAGTCCCGGATTTTTTATTGGCGGCCCTGGTTTGAATGTTCTAAATTCACACTTAACTTCGGCTAGAGGAAATTCTTCCCGACTATGCATATTTTGTCTGGTATGCCCAATGCTCATTGATATGTTTATTTCGAGCGATACTTAATACATGGTTTTTGGCACACATTCATCTAATGAGTTGTGTTTTTTTTAGTTCAACAGAAGCTTCTCTTTATTCGAATTCAAATTTTACCTTAGCCCTGATATCAAGTGAACAGTTTTTTTAAAACAATAGTGACTAAAAAAAACAGGTATATTTTAAATGTAAATTTCTTTGTGTTATTATGTCACAATTTTAGTGGGCATCATAGCATTACAAGGTATTCTCAACAATCATTTCAATATCACTAAGCTACACTTTTTACCTTATAATGCTACCACTTGTCGCTATTACCATAGCCACTCCATTGTCCTTAGGAGGCTGACTTACCCCCATTTACAACCAGACCAAGTAGAAAATTTGAAAAAACCTTTATCAAATTTTCGACCCGTCTAGGAATCGAACCCGGAATCTCCTTGGTGCAAGCCGAGTGTGATGCGCACTCTGCCACGGAGACGTCAAAAAGCAGGTATATTAAGGTTAGAGTTCATGATACTAAAAAAGGATCTGACGAATAGAATAATGACGACCAATAGTCTCTTTTGGGATCTCTTGAGAAAGTGGGATTTGGTACCGGGCAGGAGTAATGCGGCATGAATTTTTGATTTTTATTTTTTGACAAATTTTAACCCAAAATGAGATGTTAGAAAACGTTTTTACGGTCATGCCTCTCTTGCTTATGGATAACCATCCAACATGGACCCATGTGACGGCCAGTAAAAAGGCGAAAAATTGCCGCATTGTTCCTGCCCTGTGTCAGACCCGAGAAAATGGGGGTGACAGAGAGGAGTATTTCAAGATATTTTTTGGTGAGTCATGACCTTAAAAAAGTTTCTTGAACTCTCTGGCTTGTAAGAAAAGGACAAAGAACGAATAGGATTATGTTTATAAATTAAAAAATGATCATGTCACAAATATTTTTTTTTTTTTGCAGAATATCTCTTTAAACCAGCTACCTATATTGTCCTCACACAGTCTGGGTTGGTTTGGGTAACAGATAGCATCAGGAGGGAGCGAATCTACGTGGTCACCCACCAAGTAAAACCCCGCTGGTCGTTGTTTTACTTCAGTGATCTAACGGGAACTCGTGTATTCAACGTACCACGGACGATTGCATTTTTACTTCCCTTATCTTATAGAAAGAAAAGCGTTGTGATGGGAAATATTTAATGTTGATTTTTCTATGGCAAAATAAGTTTTGGAGTTTCCAGAGTGAACATTTCGAGTTTCATTCACTTTGTGTATAAGATGTCTTCCAATAAGAAAGCTCAAGAAGGGTAAGTAATAGAGGCTTAAATTTTGGTTTGTAGGCATGTCAATAAGATGTCTTTGAATAAGATAGTTCAAGAACGGTTAGTAATAGAGGATTAAATTTTGGTTTGTAGGTATGTCAATAAGATGTCTTCCAATAAGAAAGCTCAAGAACGGTAAGTAATAGAGGCTTAAATTTTGGTTTATAGGTATGTCAATAAGATGTCTTTGAATAAGATAGCTCAAGAAGGGTAAGTAATAGAGGCTTAAATTTTAGTTTATAGGTATGTCAATAAGATGTCTTTGAATAAGATAGCTGAAGAAGGGTAAGTTATAGAGGCTTAAATTTTGGTTTGTAGGTATGTCAATAAGATGTCTTTGAATAAGATAGCTCAAGAACGGTTAGTAATAGAGGATTAAATTTTGGTTTGTAGATATGTCAATAAGATGTCTTCCAATAAGAAAGCTCAAGAAGGGTAAGTAATAGAGGCTTAAATTTTGGTTTATAGATATGTCAATAAGATGTCTTTGAATAAGATAGCTCAAGAAGGGTAAGTAATAGAGGCTTAAATTTTGGTTTATAGGTATGTTAATAAGATGTCTTTGAATAAGATAGCTCAGGAAGGGTAACTAATAGAGGCTTAAATTTTGGTTTATAGATATGTCAATAAGATGTCTGAATAAGATAGCTTAAGAAGGGTAAGTAATAGAGGCTTAAATTTTGGTTTGTAGGTATGTCAATAAGATGTCTTTGAATAAGATAGCTCAAGAAGGGTACGTAATAGAGGCTTAAAGTTTAGTTTGTAGGTATGTCAATAAGATGTCTTTGAATAAGATAGCTCAAGAACGGTAAGTAATAGAGGCTTAAATTTTGGTTTATAGGTATGTCAATAAGATGTCTTTGAATAAGATAGCTCAAGAAGGGTAACTAATAGAGGCTTAAATTTTGGTTTATATAGATATGTCAATAAGATGTCTTTGAATAAGATAGTTCAAGAACGGTAAGTAATAGAGGCTTAAATTTTGGTTTATAGGTATGTCAATAAGATGTCTTTGAATAAGATAGCTCAGGAAGGGTAACTAATATAGGCTTAAATTTTGGTTTATAGGTATGTCAATAAGATGTCTTTGAATAAGATAGCTCAAAAAAGGTAAGTAATAGAGGCTTAAATTTTGGTTTATAGGTATGTCAATAAGATGTCTTTGAATAAGATAGCTCAAGAAGGGTAAGTAATAGAGGCTTAAATTTTGGTTTATAGGTATGTCAATAAGATGTCTTTGAATAAGATAGCTCAAGAAAGGTAAGTAATAGAGGCTGAAATTTTGGTTTATAGATATGTCAAAAAAAAAAACAATTATTATAAAAAATATTTAAGGATGATCAATTAACTCACAAAGGTCCTTGTGGAATAGGTTGCTGTTGAACTGGTTGGTAATGTGTTTGTGTCAACTGAGGTACAACTGTGAACAAAAAACAGAAGGGTGCACGCAGCGTTAGAAAAAATAAAATGGTTTCTTGAGAAGGAACAAATGATAAACCCCAAGATTCAGGCAGGCCCGGATCAAGCATGCGCGGGGCCCTTGGCATATTTGGGCGCGAGGCCCCTAAAATTCTCTTCAAGGGCGCGGGCCCCTTGAAGAAAAAATAAAAAGTACATATAGCATGCTAAAATGTACAAAAGTCTACATAATTGTGAACGTTGGTGAACTCCATTTTTGACCGCAGTATACATCCCAAAATACACTTGTATATGTGTATGCTGTATGTATGTTTGTTTGTTACGCCATACAAGCCACGTTTTTCATCCGATTTCGACGAAATTTGGTATACATATTTAGGACATGAAGGAATTTTGCTGTATAGTTTTTGAGGGGCCCAATATTGTGTTTTTTGAAAATGATTTTTATCTTTTTAGCGGTTTGTTGTAGAAACGTAAAATTTTGTTATGTTATGGTTTATGTTAAGGGCTTTTCGATTTTGAAAATTTTGGGGTCTTTTCCCCTCCTCGGGGGCCAGGAGGCCCAATATTTTCGCCCGTGCTTCGCTGCGATTCTTATATTTCTCTTTTTGTTTTTCAAGGACTTTGGAATTTGGGGGAGGGGTATTGGTTTGTGTCCACCCTGTATATTCCAACCTTTAAAAGCCAAGATTTAAGCCTTTCGTCAGGAGCCTTAAAGGCACGACCATTCTGACTTTTTAGTATTTTCTAAATTTTATTTTACCCGTTCTTGCTTTCGAACTCGTAACTCTGGAATGGCTGGCCATACCTTTGCAGAAAATGTCTTAAAATAAGGACTAAACAGCCACCTAAAACTTTCTCCTATGAATTGGTATGTTGTCGCGACAAAATTTAAGATTGGCCGTAACTCAAAACGGCTTCACATATTTTAGTTCTGATATGTCAAGCCGTTTTTTTTATTTTTCTAGTGTAAGCTTGGTCAAAAACTCATATTTTTTATTTTTCTAGTGCAAGTTGCCCAAAGCGCGTGGCCCTTGGCATTTGCCAAAAATGCCTTATGGTAATCCGGTACTGGGTTCAGGGCATCATTTCCTATCAAATACCAACCTGGAACATTATACAATTTTGGAGTGATCCCTTTGGGACCAAGGCTCTCTTCGGTCTGAAAACAGAAAGAATGTCGTCGAGAACGGTAACGACAATAACGGGCGGACTAAAATGTTTATGGTGTTTCAGTCCAAGTGAGGAGATTTTCAAATATAGCACGATGAGAGAAAGAAAAAGAGGGGTTGCTGGAATGACAAATAGGAAAGGTGAAGAAATCAAGTTCACGCGGATGTGATTTATCGCTAAAAGCAACTCTTTTTAGCGGTAAAATTACACAGCTTAAACGTTAAGAGATGGTACAATTGCACAACTTGAACGGTAAGCGATTGTACAATTACACATCTTAAACGGTAAGAGATGGTACAATTACACAGCTTAAACGGTAAGAGATGGTAGGGTAGAGTTACACAGCTTAAACGGTAAGAGATGGTAGGGTAGAGTTACACAGCTTAAACGGTAAGAGATGGTAGGGTAAAGTTACACAGCTTAAACGGTAAGCGATTGTACAATTACACAGCTTAAACGGTAAGCGATCGTACAATTACACATCTTAAACGGTAAGAGATGGTACAATTACACAGCTTAAACGGTAAGCGATGGTACAATTACACAGCTTAAACGGTAAGAGATGGTAGGGTAGAGTTATACAGCTTAAATGGTAAGCGATTGTACAATTACACAGCTTAAACGGTAAGCAATGGTACAGTTACACAGCTTAAACGGTGAGCGATGGTACAATTACACAGCTTAAACGGTAAGAGATGGTAGGGTAGAGTTACGCAGCTTAAACGGTAAGCGATAGTACAATTACACATCTTAAACGGTAAGAGATGGTACAATTAAATAGCTAAAACGGTTAAAGATGGTACAATTACACAGCTTATACGGTAAGAGATCGTACAATTACCAACTTAAACGGTAAGAGATGGTACAATTACACAGCTTAAACTGTAAGAGATGGTACAATTACACAGCTTAAATGGTAATAAGAGATGGTACAATTACACACCTTAAACGGTAAGAGTTGGTACAATTACATAGCTTAAACGGAAAAAGATGGTACAACTACCATCTTTTACCATTAAGAAAGTTTTAGGTCGGCTTTTAAACTTAATTTAGGACAATATTTCGCAAATAACTACCCAACCGTTTTCGAGTTACGGCCATTTTTCCGATTTTTGTAAGGGAAATCATAAAATACTATTGGTACGGCCATGCCTCTAACTAAGGCACCAAGCTAGATGCCGCGTAGCGAAGCAGAGACAAACCCGCTAGTTTGTTATAAGATTTGTTTTGATTGCCGATTACCTACCCAACTACACTAACAATCACTCTCATAAAACTGAATCTGATTGACAATGTAATTGATAATGGAATGAACGATTCTCAGAATTCCGATCAAACCAATCCAACTTGGACTTGGTTTTACTTTATGGAGAAGCACGGACAAACCCGCTAGTTTGTTATAAGATTTGTTTTGATTGCCGATTACCTACACAACTACACTAACAATCACTCTCATAAAACTGAAACTGATTGACAATGTAATTGGTAATGGAATGACCGATTCTCAGAATTCTGATCAAACCAATCCAACTTGGACTTGGTTTTACTTTATGGAGAACCATATATTGTGCCAAAAATGGAATTGTCAATGCCAACAGATTCACAGACTAAAGTAATGTGGAGTGTGGCCCCGTCAATAATGATGACGTAGTCCGAATACGGGGTGATTTTGATGTTGTTACGTTTGACGACATTCACGACCAAAGAAGGCCGTAGCCTCAAAACAAAAGGGTCTCTGTCCGGGGAGGAGTAAATTGGCTGCCTTTTCAATTTTTTTTTTTTTTAAATAATCGCTTTTTTATTAGACGTCATGGATCCATGTTGGACGGTTGTACATATGGAACAAAGGCATGGCCGTAAAAACGTTTCCCAACCTGTCTAATTGTGTACTGTATTTACATTATAAACCAAAATTTGGTCTAGCCTTGTTGGGTGTTCTTGATAAAGGTAACAGCAATTGATTCCGACTTTGTTCAATAAAGTTGTCAATAACCATTTTGGCTACAAATCTATAACTCTATTCTCCACTGCAATTGATGGCCTAAAAACTGCACCTACACTTATAATCGGGTCCTCTATAATCACGGTCTATTCCAAACAGGCGTGGACTGGGGCTACAGGGGCCTCCCAGGCATTATTGGAAGAAGGGTCCCACATTTTTCTTTCATATTTTTGCACCCCGATGAGCCGGAGGCCCATCGGGGCCCACATATTTTTTTCTCACACATATTTTTCTGACATAATAATGCCCCACATATTTTTCTTACATATTTTTGCCCCCTCCCCCAATGGGCCCCCGGTGGCCTAGTTCGCCCCTCATTTCAAAGGTTCATTAATGAAAATAGTAAACCAAAACCCAGTAGATATTCTGACAAAACTTACTCACTCACAAATCAACGTAACCCAAAGATGGCTTCACTTGAAATTTAATACAAAAATTCCTCTTACAATTTAGGAAAAAGTTTAAAGTTCAAACGGAAATGAGTTATCGCTAAAACGACACTTTTAAACGGTTTAATATACAGCTCAAACGGTAAGAGATATAAAAAATTAATGCGGAAGTGACCCTTGCATCTCCCAAAACCATACCGAACATCTTCCGGAGGAATATTTAAAGCACTCTATCGTTGATCGTTTCCCAGCTGCTATAGCATTTTCCCATATTTGAGAAGAAAAAAAAAACAGACTGAATTGTTTTGACCAAATAAATTTTACGGTCATCGGCCACGGGAAAAAACACATGGGAAGCTGCGGACATTAGTAATTTGACAAAACAAATGTGTCACACGGCATGACGTCACAGGTTGTACAATAGCGATTTCTGAACACAAAGATGACACTTCGAATTCATTCGGAAAAAATCGGAAAAACGCCTTATTGATGTTGCAAATAATTCATTTTGGCTGATTATTGTTCAAGAACAGTTAGTAGTAGGCATGAAATATCATCTATTGATCTTGTTATATTGATAAATGTCTTGGAATCATTCGCACGCCTTATTGATGTTGCAAATAATTCATTTTGGCTGATTATTGTTCAAGAACAGTTAGTAGTAGGCATGCGATAGCATCTATTGATCTTGTTATATTGATAAATGTCTTGGAATCATTCGCAAGGACATCAATGTCAGACATGAATGGTCAACAATTGTAGACACCAGTAAGCAGGTCAAGGTCATTTCGGTTGGGAATTTCTTCAATTTCATTGGATGGTTCGGATACCTACGTGTGTACATTTTCCTGTATTTTTGTAGGTGTATTTTTTTCTGTAATTTCTTTCCGAATTTTTAATTTCTTCCAATCCAGTTATCTTGCATTGTGTAAAAAAAGATCAAACTTGAGATTGTTAGAAGATAATGGAGGGTAAAATCCTAACGGTCCGGGTTCACCTGAGCTAAGGGTGTACAATAATACAGAATGCAACACTGCAATATTATTTTGTGACGTCTCCGTGGCAGAGTGCGCATCACACTCGGTTTGCACCACAGAGGTTCCGGGTTCGATTCCTGGAAGGGTCGAAAATTTGATAAAGGTTTTTTCAAATTTTCTACTTGATCTAGTTGTGATTGGGGGTAACTCAGCTTCCTGAGGACAATTGAGTAGCTATGGTAATAGCGATAAGTGGTAGCATTATAAGGAAATTGTTAAAGTGTAGCTTAGGCTTAGTGATATTGGAGTGATTGTTAAGAAAAAACTTGTAATGATATGATGCCTACTAAAATTGTGACATAATAACACAAAGAAATGTACATTTACAATATTATTTTGTATGCGTTACTGATGTAATTAAGTTGTAGTGATTGACATGGTTCTGCGGGTCCAAGTCAATTATCATCCTTCCATATTAACTTAGAACTGCAGTCTCCTATACATTAACTTAGAACCGCAGTCTCATATACATCAACTTAGAACTGCAGTCTCATATACATCAACTTAGAACTGCAGTCTCATATACGTAAACTTAGAACTGCTGTCTCATTTACATCAATTTAGAAATGCAGTCTCATATACGTAAACTTAGAACTGCAGTTTCATATACATCAATTTAGAACTGCAGTCTCATATACGTTAACTTAGAACTGCAGTCTCATCTATTTCAGAGGTGGATTGACTTTTTTATTTCAGAGGTGGAATGACCTCTCAATCTATTTCAAAGGTGGATTGATTTTTTTTTATTTCAGAGGTGGATTGACCTCTCAATCTACTTCCGAGGTGGATTGACCACTGAAGTAGACTAAATTGAAAATATCAGCAATTAGCAAATTAATAAAATAATTAAAAACTGCAAGAAAGTATTATTCGTCGGAATTTGTTAAGAATCCGACCATTGTTACAAAGAATGTATTACCATGTTAACATTTTCACACAGTTTACAGTGCGAGCCAGTGTTTCATTCATTCGGAGAGATTGTGTGGCCACTTTCACTGAACCGCGATGTAAACAATGTTCAGATACAGGGAGGGACAGACGTCTGGAGCTAATTGACTGGTGAACGGTCGAAATAAGAGATTTATTGAAGACCTGGCTGCAAGATTTTTTTTTTTTTTTTTTTTTTTTTTTTTTTTTTTTTTTTTTTNTTTTTTTTTTTTTTTTTTTTTTTGCCTTAACGTCGTTTTAACATCTGCATTCGCTGGAAACATGCAAACCAGCTACCCGCATTGACCTCACGCAGGTTTGAGCCGAAAATAGGCAGCATCACGAAGGCGCCAACCCACATGGTACATCCTCGTTGAACGTTGCCGGCATAATAATTATCACTGGGACCTTTAGACTTCTATTGTGGCCAAATAAGAGATTACAAAATTATATAAAGGCTAGCTGTTTCGCCCGTACTTCGCTACGTTTTTGTCTCCAAGGACAAAAGAAATTGGGGGGGGGGTTGTGTCCACCCTGTATATTGCAACCTTTAAAAATTAAGATTTAAACGTTTTGCCAGGAGAGGCACGACCATTCTGACTTTCAGTATTTTCTAAATTTTATTTTACGCGTTCCTGATTTTGAACATTGAATGCATTACCTAATTCAGAAGATGAACTTGTGATTGTTAACACTCTCGTTCGATTGTAAATTATACCCAAACCAAAAGAAAAACATTGAAAGTATTACCTAATTCAGAAGATGAACTTGTGATTGTTAACACTCTCGTTCGATTGTAAAATTATACCCAAACCAAAAGAAAAACATTGAAAGTATTACCTAATTCAGAAGATGAACTTGTGATTGTTAACACTCTCGTTCGACTGACTGTCCTTTTCATTAAAAAAGGTGGCGGAAAATACGACTTAATCATAATTTATATTTTGAATATAAATTGTTCTTAACAGTTAAATTCTATGAAAACATACTGCTTAATTTATATTTTGAATATAAATTGTTCTTAACAGTTAAATTCTAGTATTCCATCACATCACTAATATAAATGTGAAAAAATGTGTAACATCAGAAAAAAGTGTGTTCCTTAAAACCACATGTTCAATGGGCCCGAATAACGGACGGTATTATGGCTGAAAAAAATGTGCAGAAAAGTTTTCAACCGGAAAATACGCACCAAAAGTTACAACTTTATTTGTAATTTTCCGTAGGTAACCGAGTTAGCAATTTATGTTTTAGTTTTGAATAATGTGCAGCACCACAGTGATCTGGGTTAAGAAAAACTAAAGGCCAATCTGACAAATTAATGAAAATGACCGAAATGTAAGTTTTGGTTTATTATTTTCANGGAAACTTACAAACCAGCTACTCACATTGACCTCACCCAGCCTGGCTTGGGTTGGAAATAGGCAGTATCACGAAGGCGCGAACCTACGTGCTCAGCCACTAAGTAAAACCTCGCTGGACGTTTTTTTTTACTTAATGTCTCTTCAACATCTATTGGTCATTCGAGACGGAGGATTTACCTTCCATTCGCTGGAAACTTACAAACCAGCTACTCACATTGACCTCACCCAGCCTAGGTTGGTCTGGAAATAGGCAGTATCACGAAGGCGCGAACCTACGTGCTCAGTCACTAAATAAAACCTCGCTGGACGTTGCCTAACTTCAGAGATCTTACGGGAACTGGTCTATTAAACGTGCCATAGACGCTGGCTCCAAAGATTCATTATTGAAAATAATAATAAAAAAATTGGAATTTATTATTAGGTAATTCATTGATTGGGATAATTATTTTATGAAGATTGTTTTATATTCATACAGTTTTTTGTTTGCGGAAAGAAATTTAAATATTTAATTTTCGTCGGATCGACTTTTTCAAATTAGATAAAAACGAGGAATAAAATATTTAAAATTCTTTCCTCAAACGAAAAACTTTTAGTCACCAAAGACTTTCACTTATTATAATTATTATTTATATTCATACAAGTATTTAATTATTTCAAAGTACATATCAACATTTTACCGAAAATATATTCAATTTAAAGAGATAAAATATTTTAAAAATGTTAAATTAAAAAAATAATAAAAACATCTACAGTTAAATAAATAAACTAATAGTACTCAGAACAATACTGGTTCAATTAAATCTCAAATAATACATTATTCCATTATTATTTTGAACAATTTTAATTTGCAAGCTTGTAGACTATCTTTACAGCTTGTCATTCACTCCGGATATCACACAAAGCTTTCTTCATAAAGGTTAAATACAATCATCATCGGGACCAGACAGATATTATTAATTTTTTTCTGAGCAACTAACCTAACTTAAAATATGAATTAATTGAAAGTAGAAGGTTAATTTTTACGATTAAATGGTGGGAAATACGAGAAAACTCATTTTTGAACGTTTAATTCACAATTTTATTGCTTGAAAATCGACGAAACTTTGGAGAAATCAAATGTTTATTCGGTTTTTTTAAATATGCAGATTTTTTTAAAAAAAATTAATAGTATCTGTCTGGTACCTCATCATCTTCTAAAGGCTGTGCATTGTCGGGATAGTCATTCCTATCTGTTAAGCGCGATGGTTTTTTTTTTTTTTAAAAAAAAAAAAAAACATTGGGCCCTCTGGGGGCCAGGTATCCCAAAATTTTCAAAATCGGAAAGCCCTTAATACCAGCCATAAAATATCAAAATTGTACGTTTCTACATCAACCCGCTAAAAAGATATCAAAATTTTAGGTTTCTACATCAACCCGCTAAAATCATTTTCAAAAAACATAATATTGGAGCAATACTATATCAAAATTGTACGTTTCTACAACAAACCGCTAAAAAGATTTAATTAAATTAATTTTTAACAAACACAAAATTGAGCCCCCTGCCCCCCTCCCGGGGGTGCCAAGGACCCCCATAAACTTTACAGCAAATTTCCTTCATGTCCTAAACATGTATGCCAAATTTNTATCTCTACGTTTTTAAAAGTATAGATAAAACATACACCTATACAAGTGCATTTCGGGATATATACCGGGGTCAAAAAGTGGAGTTCACTAACGTTCACAATTAACTATTCTACTATTTTTAAGGGAGGTCCGAATTTCCCCCGAAACTGAGTAACAAAGCCAAATTAGAAAATTCTAGGTAAAAAATTGAGCTTATTCGTATTTTTTTTTAAACCAAATGTAATTTCACGGATGTGATTGTGGAGGCGATGCTTCCAGATGTATATTTAGAGGAAACATAAAGTTGTAAAGTGAAGAACACATACTTATATGGAGTCAAAGATAATCTTGAAGTTTACCAGTGTCACAAGGACAACTTTGCTATGGGGAGTTGGGACCTGATTCAATATATCTATAGAGTGTAGAGACTCATTTACACTGTCCGAGCATTCGTCGCGAACAGGGGTGACAAACGAGGCTCAGGCAGTGTAAACAGTCGCCGCGAGCCGATCATGTTCGAAGCGAATGCTCGTTCGTGCTCGAGCCTGATCCACACGATGTCGGTTTTCCGGCCAATAATCAAAAGGATGCTCGTTCGCCGCTTTAGGTACTCTCCTCTCTTGAATGGCGGAAAAATGGTTTTCGAACTGTGTTGAAAATTGTTTGTAATTACCGGGGGGCAGGGGTGGATCCAGAGAAGGACAAAGGTGCCATCACTACATCTCAGGCTGAGTTCTCTAAACTGAGGTACAACTGTTACATTCTGTATCAGCAATACCAGAATGAGTCAGACAAGTTCATAGGTACTCCCCCCCCCCTCTTCATAAAACCTCTCTCTGGTGTTTATGAATTAAGTTTTAGTCTTCTCCAACCTTATGACCTTTACAAATTCAACTTCTCCCACCCTCCGTTAAAAGTATAGCGAGAAAGATTTAGGTACTCACTCTTCTTTCTTGAATGGCGGAAAAATGGTTTTTGAACTGTGTTGAAAATTGTTTGTAATTACAGGGGGGCTGGGGCGGATCCAGGAAAGGACGAAGGGGCGATCGTCCCCCCCCCAAGATTTTTTTTTCATTGAAACAAAAAAAAACACATTCTTGTATCATTTTCCTAACTGAAAATGACAAAGAAAGATTTGGCGCTTTGAAAGAAGAAGAATCAGAAAAACTCTGCCAATAATGTGACACCTGGGTTTATTATTTTTCTGGCAAAAAAAAGAAAATTTTGAGGGGAGGTTCTCGTGATGATTCCAAATCTGGGGCGTAATTAGACCCTAAATTTGACATACCTACCAAATTTGAAGTCTCTGGCTCTTACCATTCTCTTTTTAGAGAGGCTTAATAAAAACCGCCAGCGGTATATTTGATTGAACACAAAAGTTTTGGAGCTAGCTGAGACCCCAAAAATACCATTCTCCTTTTAGACAGCGATACTGAAAACCGCTAACAAGCGGCAAAAATCGCCAAGGGTGTTATTCGATTCACCCAGAAGTTTCGGGGCACAATTAGGCCAGATGGGACCTATATACCAAATTTCATCCAAATCGGTGAACGCTAAGTGGCAAAAGTGCCCATCACGACGTACGGCGGAAAGCGGATTTTTTTTATTCGATTTTTGGATTCTACGTACCTTGAAACGTATAGATAATATCAAATTTTGTGGGGCGTATTTTTTTTTCGTGATAATTCCAAAGGTTCATTATTGAAGATAATAAACCAAAATGTATGACGGAAGGTGTTAACATTGAATGGAGGATCAGATACAATGCTAAAATAAATGACATTTTAAAAAAACGGGGACATTGTCAGATTTATCAAGGCCCGCAAGATTGAATGGTAATTAGAGATGGGATAGTCATCCACGAGTCGAATCATCTTTTTGAAATGAGTCGACTTTTCAAAGAGTCGTCTTACGAGTAGCTTTTTTTTGTTGACTGATAAAGATAGTAAAGGGAGAAATATTTTTCCGTGTGTTTGTTGTTTACTGAAGGAAAATGTTCTTTTATTCTAGTGACGATTGATTGTGATGTCTTTTTAATGTATTCACCGAAGTTGGGGACGTTTATTTGGTAGATGCCCTTTTTGTCAATTGGTTTTATTATGTCTTTCTGAGCAAATAAGGTGTTTTTGAAAATTGTCACTCGATGTGAGTCGAGATCGAGAGTCGACTCATCGATTCGATTTCATATTTGTGAGTCCAGTCATGTCGACTCACTCACTAAATAAGTCGAAAATCCCGTCCCTGTATGGACAACTCTCGAATGGCAAAGAAAGTGCTGAACCCGAAAGTTTACGAGTAGGTAAGGTATACTGTGTAGTTTTACAACATCAGACTTGGTCGTATATTTAAGCTGTTTACGTAACTATTTAAATGAACTATTCGCGCTTCTCAAGTTTGAAAAAAAATTATGCGGGGTTTACGTGAAGCTGTGAAGTGATTTTTCCTGAAATTGATTTCTGGGAAAGGGAAGAGAGTTGAAATGAGTGCCTCAATGGACGCTTATACTCTAATACAGGGGTTCCAGAACTTTTTGGTACCGCGCCCCCCTTTCTTGAAATGAAAGCCTCTCACGCCCCCTTCCCTTTAGATTATAAATTATGAATGGGTATATGTGTTGCTGAATGTTATTTCATTCAAAACGCCAATGCTGAATGCTATATCATACAAAACGCTTATGTGTTGCTGAATGTTATTCAAAACGCTAATGTGTTGCTAAATGCTATCTCATTCAAAATTCTAAGGTGTTGCTAAATGCTATCTCATTCAAAATTCTAAGGTGTTGCTAAATGCTATCTTATTCAAAACGTTAATGTGTTGCTGAATGCTATCTCATTCAAAACGCTAATGTGTTGCTAAATGCTATCTCATTCAAAACTCTAAGGTGTTGCTAAATGCTATTTTATTCAAAACGCTAATGTGTTGCTGAATGCTATCTCATTCAAAATGCTAATGTGTTTCTGAATGTTATCTTATTGAAAACGCTAAGGTGTTGCTAAATGCTATCTTATTCAAAACGCTAATGTGTTGCTGAATGCTATCTCATTCAAATTTTCTAAAATAAAATTACCTTTGTTAAAAAAAATGTGTACATTTATATTTTAACTAAATGATAATAACTAAACCAGTGTCGCCCCCCCTTGACTTGCCTTCACGCCCCCCAGTTTGGGAACCTCTGATCTAATAAAACAAAATACATACAGTCTTAAATGAATTACAGGGCGTGCAGATCATAAAAAACATATTCGGGGTTTAGAGACACTTCAAAAATGTAATGTTTGGGGGGCATAGTAATTCAATCTTGAATTCTGTGTTTATGATTTATGACAATCTGCAGTGGTGTGGGGTAACGCCAAAATTCAGATTAGAAGAATGAACAGGAAGTTAGACTTCTATTAAGGGGCATATACAGGGCGACTGTATATGACTGTATAAGGGGCATATATAGGGTGATTGTATATGACTGTATAACGGTCATATACAGGGCGACTGTATATGACTGTATAAGAGGCATATACAGGGCGACTGTATATGACTGTATAAGGGGCATATGCAGGGCGACTGTATATGACTGTATAAGAGACATGTACATGGTGATTGTATATGACTGTATAAGAGGCATATACAGGGCGACTGTATATGACTGTATAAGGGGCATATACAGGGTGATTGTATATGACTGTATAAGAGGCATGTACATGACTGTATAAGAGGCATATACATGGCGACTGTATATGACTGTATAAGAGGCATGTACATGGCGACTGTATATGACTGTATAAGAGGCATATACAGGGCGACTGTATATGACTATAAGTGGCATATACAGAACATTGAGCGCCCCCCCCCCAGCCATCGTTTTACACATTTCTCATCATACAAACTCCGTAGACTAAGTTCTGTAACGGATTAATTTTAACAATTTTCATGCTTCATTTCATTATTAACGTTAATTCACGTACATATTCGTACGTCACTAAACAATTGCCAATACTTGATCGAATATAGATCGATACTATCGATAGTTTTGAAACTCAAATTGATTAAATCTTACTTGAGATCAACCATGAGTCAAAGTAGATTAACAAATCTTGCAATTGTTTCAATGGAAAATGTAACTGCTGTAATGTTGGATTACGAGGATATAATATGTGCATTTGCAGCGATTAAAGCGAGAAAAGGTAACATTTGAGTTTTTCAATTGTGATGGAGAAAAAAAAAGTTTGTAATGTTTCGAGATATTATAAATAATCATTATCAGAGGCAAAGTTAGGGGGGTAGGGAAAACAGTACGAAGCCCTTCGTGTAAATATACACACTGCGTGCGTCAGGACGGAACTTGGCCTGGCGCACTGCCGTGCGCCTAGATCATTTTCATCAAAAATTGAGATCCAATGTTGACGTAATCTTTCTATGAATGAAAAACTCGATTTTTCAGTAATATACATATATTTTCTTTTAGTATCATTTCTTCATCTTACGGAACAGCGAAGATCGTTTTGCCGCTTCCAAATCATTTCGCTCGGGGCGACCACCCCCCGGCCCCAACTTGGTACGCCACCTCACCTTGTAAGGTGTCTAAAAAAAGGATTGCGGATCACAAAGTCTCGGTACGAATTGTAAGTTTGAAAACCGTGAAATACGGCTTTCTATACACATATTACAAGGGAGATATTTTTTCTAGTGCTTTTCAAATTTTGAAACCTTAAATAGCTCAACTTGTTTTTCAAGTTGACCTATTTGAGTTATTCCGAGTTGAAGTTTTTAAACAATTTTGAAACCAGAATTCTCTCACTCGGTTTCTCACTCGTTTCATTTTTTGTCGAACTGAAGAATTGTGGTACAGAAAAGCTATATGTAAAATCTTTTTTTTTTTTTTTTTAATTTGGCTTAACGTCTCTTTAACATCTATTGGTCATTCAAGGCCGGAAAAATAGCTAGCATCACGAGCCCGGAACAAAACGTGGACACCCACATGGTACAAACTCGCTGGACGTTGTTAACTTCAGTGATCGAACGGGAACTGGTGTATTCAACCTATCTGCCATAGACGCTGGCTATATGTAAAATCTTAAATTCGATAATTTCGGCCTTGCTTTGAGTAAAGGTCTCAACCAAATTTCAAAATACTTCTATCTCTCCTGAACACCCACATGGTACAAACTCGCTGGACGTTGTTAACTTCAGTGATCGAACGGGAACTGGTGTATTCAACCTATCTGCCATAGACGCTGGCTATATGTAAAATCTTAAATTCGATAATTTCGGCCTTGCTTTGAGTAAAGGTCTCAACCAAATTTCAAAATACTTCTATCTCTCCTGAACGTGCTGAAGATTTGAAAACCCAATAGAAAAGGTTTCTCGTCTAGAATACAGAAACGCGAACTTGAGATATTACAAGCTCTGCTTCTTGTATTAAAAAAAAAAACATCTGAATAAAACTGATTATCTTTCTCACAGATGTAACACATGTGTCAACGTAAATTCAGGGAACACGTGTAAATTCAGAAAACACTTGTAAAAATTCTTACAAAATACAAATTCTTAATTAGAAAGTCCCAGACACACACCACTGAAATGATTATATTTGGTGACGTGTGTTTGTTTATTTTTAGATTTCCAGTGGCGCTGCATGTACGTTTTGTATACATTGTTATAATGGTTTGGATAATTGTTCTTGAAATTAAAATTACCTCCCTGGAGAGGAGGCAGTGCGCGGTGGTGTGAGAGACATGATTGAAGAGGTTCAAAAATAACTTCATTCAAGCAGACATGATGTGGAGAACAAGGAATGTCTTTGCCTGCTCAATTTGTTTCTAATTAATCTGATTAGAATTACACAACGTCAAGTTGTGTAGAATTACACAACGCCAAGTTGTGTAGAATTACACAACGCCAAGTTGTGTAGAATTACACATTACAATTACACAACGTCAAGTTGTGTAGATTTACACATTAGAATTACACAACGTCAAGTTGTGTAGAATTACACATTAGAATTACACAACGTCAACTTGTGTAGAATTACAAATTAGAATTACACAACGTCAAGTTAATGCTTTTGACAGTCTTTCTTTATTAGATTCTGAAATTCGAACGACCTGAGATTGGTGTTGCGCTGAGAGTTTGAAACTAGTGGATCAAGATGATCAGGTGTTCACGTTAGTGTTGTAGTCAGTAGTCATTTATAGAAAAAAATATCTTAATAAAATTTTAAAAAATCATTTTCATAAAACAAAATTTCGTCAAAATCGGATAAAAATGGTGGTTTGTATCGCGTAAGAAATAAACAACATACATAGGTACACATATATACATACATACAAGTGCATTTCTGGATGTATACCGGCAGCGTCAAAAGTGGAGTTCACTAACGTTCACAATAAGAGAATGGTGCAAAACAGCACAAAAGACATCATTAGCAGTTGTGTGAACTTCGGACACTACATAATCTTCTGTGAGCTTCGGACAGTACATAATCTTCTGTGAACTTCGGACAGTACTTAATCTTCTGTGAGCTTCGGACAGTACTTAATCTTCTGTGAGCTTCGGACAGTACTTAATCTTCTGTGA
>CM022880.1:2342615-2373136 GCA_012654025.1 Pachypsylla venusta | reverse complement strand
TTCGGAAGTACACTTACGAGCAGATTGTTTTCTTTTTAAGATGACTGGTATACTATAATAACTCCTGAAAGGTAATATTGTTGACAATAAAACTCAGTATATTTTTTATGAAACAATATTCCGTCTGAAGGAAAGGGGAATCGAGTCAAACATGCTCGCAATAGGTTCTCTTTCAACCACACACAATCGAGAACAGAGATTGACACGGATGATCAGGCGAACTGTGAAGGCCTGGAGACTTGAAATGAGAGGTATGCACAATTTGAACGTGACAAGAAAAGGTCGATATTGTCGGGGGCTCCATCATGTTATGGGTTATGGGGCGATGTTTGTTTAGGATTCTTCAGATAATAAAATGGGGAAGACTGAGAGCTGAGTCAGTCCCTTCCCCACCAAATATTGGACCAAATATAACCCTTATCCCTGATAATAACCGTCCGTAAACTGATTGTGGGGTAAAATGTCTACCTGAATCATATCGGTATAGAAGTTTTTCACCATCCTATTGGATCCTCCGATATGAATCCTATTGAGCAGGTATAGGGAAAAGAATAAAAGGTAGCCCAATGGCTTCTGAAGCACTGATCATTGAACTACATATAGATCCTCCGATATGAATCCTATTGAGCAGGTAAGGGCAAAGAAAGGGCAAAGAATAAAAGGTAGCCCAATGGCTCCTGAAGCACTGATCAATGAACAGATATAGATCCTTCGATATGAATCCTATTGAGCAGGTAAAGGGCAAAGAATAAATGGTATCTCAATGGCTCCTGAAGCACTGATCAATGAACTACATATAGATCCTCCGATATGAATCCTATTGAGCAGGTAAAGGGCAAAGAATAAAAGGTAGCCCAATGGCTCCTAAAGCACTGATCAATGAACTACATATAGATCCTCCGATATGAATCCTATTGAGCAGGTAAAGGGCAAAGAATAAAAGGTAGCCAAATGGCTCCTGAAGCACTGATCAATTAACTACATATAGATCCTCCGATATGAATCCTATTGAGCAGGTAAAGGGAAAAGAATAAAAGGTAGCCCAATGGCTCCTGAAGCACTGATATTTAGACCAAATTTCACAAAAAGGCAGAGCCGGAACCAAATTTGTTCTTTAATGACTGAAACCTATTTTGAGGCTGAAAATTTTCAATTCTGAGGGAAAGATTTATTTTCAACCTCTGCATGAATGAAAATATTCTCAAACTTTGATAGTAAGGAAACAAGAGAGAAAAACAAAACAGCGTGAACTAAGCAAAAGCTATACGTACATGTAGCAGAAGGAATGATATAAGGGGTAGCAGCTGGTAGATTTTGTGAAGCTTCAATTTCAAATCTTCTCTTCATTTCTTCAACTCGTTGAAGTCTTTTCTTTTCAGCATCAATCAGACCGTCACTTTCCACAATCCCACTTGACTGAACAATTCGAGTTGTTTGTTGAACATTGACTGACTTGTGAAAATTTTCTCCGCTCTCACTTTTTGAAAATGATTGAGTGTCTTCAAAAACTTTGGGTTCGAAATTCTGCACAGAATTATATTGAAATTTAGATGGTGTCGACACAAGTTGATTAAAATCATTTGATTTGATTTGATGTTGGTTTGATTGTGCTGTGGCTAGATTTTTGTTGAAAATATTTGTTATGGTGTGTACATTAGGTTTGAGGATTTCTTGTAGTTTGATAGGTTTTTCAATTTGGGATCGAATATTACTTAGAACAGGAGGTCTGTCATATTCTAAAGGAAAAGGAACCTGTTGGGTTTCTTGAAAAGAATTTCGTTTTTGTTTATTTGACAAATAGGGTCTAACTGATCGATAGGAAATTTCTTCTGTGTCCGAATCATAAGGTCTCCATTTTGGCTTAATTTTTCCTTCGTATTCACTTTCATAATCACTCTCGCGAAATTCTCCTTTAACAAATTTTGATGGCTTTCTTGGGGGAGGACAATGTTTACGTTGTTGTTTCGAATAAGAATCTGTTTTGTAAGTTTGTTCGAATGTTTTATTTTTAGGTGATGATTGTTGTTGAGTTTGTGATGATGGTGGTGGTGCGAACATGCTCTGAAAAATTAAAACAAATAAAAAAAAAATGCCAAGATGCAAACACAGAGAAATGGTGCAAAGGTTAAACGGAAAATATAATAGTTAGACCATAGCTGTTTATGTACAAATATATTTTAGATCTAGATATATATACATTGTACATGCGTAAGAGGTGCTCGCAGACAGTCGCATACTTATCTCAATGTGTAACAGACATTTTTGCATCTATGCAAGGAAAAATATGGGAGTCCGCAGATTACTTATAATGTTTTTTGATATAACAAAATCTACATTGAGTTTTCTATATTTCTCCATGAATTTATTGAAGCACCCTGGTACTAGAGATGTGTTATGAGTGATTGATTAACTAAAATGAGCCAAATCATTTTACTGGGTCATTGACTAATGAATCACAATACGACTGAAATGGAAACCTATTCATTTTACAGTACAAAGAACAGAGAGAGAAAGAAAGAAGAAGAAGAAGAAGAAGAAGAAGAAGAAGAAGAAGAAGAAATAAATNTCATAAAAATGATTAGATCATTTTACTGAGTGATTCATTCGTGATCTAACGAGAGTGTGGTCTCTTCATGTGTTGAATATAGAATGGTCCTATTGGCTACGTCAAGGTTATTTCTTATTTGTTGTTTTGTTTCTTCTTCTATTGAGTGTGATTATATGAGCTAGATCCATTTAATTATGATTCATTGAGTGAGTCATAAAAATGATTAGATCATTTTACTGAGTGATTCATTCGTGATCTAATCAGACAAAAGATTCATAACTCACAACTCTACCTGGTATAAAGAAGAGGGTAACTAATATCAAATAGGGTTAATCTAAAACATGAGAAAGCAAACGCACACAAATGTTATACACACACACACTGAAGTCATCGAGTGTTGATTGAGTACGAATAATCTCCAGAAATTTTGTGCACAACTCATGAGTTGCTTTGTATTTCGAAACTTGCTGCTCATTGTACTCAATCAAACATTTGTTAGTTTCACAAACATGTATCACACCTTTTTATTTGCAGAGCCGAACGATTGATTCTGTTTAAAGTTGGATTTGTCTTCTTGTGTTGATTTGAATACTGAAGATGCATGCTCTTCGGTATCTGCCATGTAGCCACTGTCTCCTTGATTGTAGCCTTTACTTTTAGATGCAGAATAAAATTGAGAAGCGTGTAGAATTTGTGGTGGTGAGCCAGGTTTCAGTCCAGGAATAATTGTATCGGATTCGTTTCTTTCAAATGAAGAATAACTTTGACTTTGAGCGCCTTCATAGTCGGATTTATTAAATGAATTGGATCTCCCAAATGATCTGGGTAGAGTCTTGAATGATACGGCTGACGAAGGTCTGTCCGGTCGTTTCAAACTTCCAGTCCGACGAATTTCTGAGTCACTGCTGTCAAATCTTGAATCGTAATCACTACTGTAATTTTTCTCTTCAAAAGCTGCTATTTTAGATTTGAGAGAGGATCTCGTTGAAGGAGGATATGCAAATTTCTTCTCTTCTTTGTGGTAAGACTTTTGACTTTGAGTTTCTTGTTCTATATAGCCATTATTTGTTTTAGATACTTCGTACGAGTAGGAGCTTTCTTTGAGAGGTTCTGAGTTGAAAGTTTGAACACTCACAGGTGTATATGAAGAAGAATCGTTATGCATTAAAGGCCAAACTTTCTTAGCCACTGAAGGCTTCAAATGACTTTCCTCTACAACCAAAGATTCTGTTAACTGTTGACTGGTGTTGGGGAACTGATTTTTGCTGGATTGATAAGATTCTTGGAAGCTACTTTGAGCGGAGAAACTTTGTTGAAGACCTCCATTTTGTTGAGTAGATATGTGAGAAGGCAAAGCACCATATTTTGAAGTTTTGAACTGTTTTGATTCATTTTCTTGGCTCTCAGTTTTGTAAAATTGGTTTGTAGTTTTTGGTTGGAAAGGCACAAAAGAGTTACTTGGTGTGGATATGCTGTTGAACTGGACAGGTTTTTGTTGGTAAATTGAACTACTGGAGCTATCTTGACTCGAGGTGATATTTTGACTCAAGTTGTTGTAAGAGGAAGGAGATGGCGGAGGAAAACTTTGAATGGGTTTCACCTTTGGTTCTGATTTGACCCAGGGTGGTGTTACAATGTTCTGAGATGTTTCATTTTTAACCCATGGAGCCTGTGTTTTCTGAGTGTTTTGGTATGATGAGGTCTGTTTGTAAGATGAGCTTTGATCATATGCTGATTGAATCTTGGGTGGTTCTCTAGGTGGAGAAACATGATGAACAGGCTTTGCTGTGTAGGGTGCTGGCACGTTTTGTGGTTTAGGGACAAATTGAGGAGTAGCTATTGGAGTGTGACTCGGAATCGGCTGATTAACAGGAGGACTGTAGAGCGGTACAGTCGGCTCGGCAGGTTGCCTTTGGGTAACCGGTTTCATGTGGACATCCTCTTCACAAAGATATTTGCGAGACCATTCTAACCGCTTGGTTTCTTCATCCTCACTGGTCTGTTTCGGTGGTGGTGATTTTGGGTTTTCAGGCATCAAAGACGTGGGATGAGGTGCCTGATGTTGAGTGGGATGTGACCAAAGCTTGTCCATTTTTACTCCGTCAGCGGATGGTCTTGGAGAAACACATCGTTTGATTTCTATATTCGAAGACTCTCTAACCTCGCTGATGATGTTTGGTTTTGGTGAGGCAGGTCTACCAATGGGGGAGGAAGGTTGTACAATCTCAGATTCTTTATGAAGCTTGGTTGTCCAAAGTTTCTCCATTGACACTCCTTCGGCAGAGGGTCTGGGACTTGTGGGTCTCACATGAATATCTGCTTGAGGTCTAAGGACAGGTCCATATTGTGAATCAGTCTGTTGGATAGGTGGGGAAGTGACTTTTCTACCAAATGTATTGTCACTATGGCCTGCACTCTCTACCTTGGTTCTAGTGCAGATTTCTTCAACCACAGGTCTCTTGGCATACGAAGGTGGTTTAAACTGAGGTTTCGGTGGTTCGGGCGCTTTATACACATTATCAGACTCCAATGACCTTTGCCTCAAATATTCTGGTTGAACAGGCAAAATTTTGACACCCCCAGATGGAACCTCTACTGTAGAATTTTCTCTGTGCGATTCCTCAAGCTTTTTGATTCTCTCAGAAAATTTTTCTTTTGGTTTACCAGCAACTTTGGGAACGTAACACAACTCTGGTGGTGAACCTGGTTCCAAATAAAGATTAGGTTCATTGAATGCGGTGTATAAAGGTTGTTGAATAGGTGACACAGGTTTCCAAGTTTGTTTCTTCTCAAAAGAACTTTGTGATTTAGTCTCACTGACAACATTTTTGTTAAACTCTGTCGGAATTTGATCATCACTATGAGGGAATGAAATCACCGAACTCTGACTCTGAGAACTTTGTGAATATTGACTTGTTGGTGCGGTCTCCTTTTTCTCACTTGACGAAAATAAATTTGTTTCCTTTCTAATTTTGTCAGAATGAAAACTTGGCGGCAAAGGTTTTTCGGTTTCTTTCAAGAAATTCTGTTCGCTTTCGTTTTCTTTGATAATGTTTTTGAAAAAGTCCAGGGCACATTTCTTGGGTATTGGATTTTGTTCAATGGCAACTTCGTTGACGTCATCACTATTGGCAACATATTTCACTTCTTCTTTTTTATTTTCAATTTTGTAATTTTGATTTTCAGTCTGCACAGGTATGACCGTTTCTTTGCCATCTGGTTTTGCGGAGGGTTGTATACTATAAGGCATATTCAGAGGCATAAAATCATTTGATATTTTAAGATTGACATTTTTGTCTTCTTTAATGAGAGTTTTAGAAATGTTCAAATTTTCTTGAGCTGAGTAACCGGACGACGAACTTGTCTTGAAGAATTTTGATGAATTTGAAAATTCTTCTCTTTGTAATCTGTTATCATTTGGTTGCTTCATTTTGACAAAGAAAGAATAAAATTAAATTAAAATTAATGCGTGACCCGCCACCAGTGATATAAAATATAAGTGAAAGTCATGAAGAACAGGGTGTTGCAAAAGCAAGGGCACTGATTTGCGCACGTTTTCTATAATACAGGGTGTCATTTCAAGAAGAACATAATACAGAGTGAGTCATTTGAAGTAGAACAGACAAATATATATTCCCGATCCCCTGACCAATGCTTCATAATATTCTTTTAATTATTATTATTTTTTATTATATCATATTATTTTTTATTTTGAAAATATCCCAGTTTTTGCAAGGTTTTGTGTTACAAAAATAAGGCTCTCAAACACAACTCAGTCAAAATAAGTCTCCAAAACCATTGTCATGAACAAACTCTTATTGAAAATAAAAAATTACTATATCTTCACTTGACTAAAAAAAGTCAAGTGAAGTGAAGATATAGTAATATTTTAACCTTCATTATGGTTTTACTTGACATAGTATCCCAATGTAACCAACTCAAGCCCTTATTGACTATTTCCACCTTGATTCGATTATCACAAATGGATAGACCTACTTGAAAAATTGAAAAAGGTGCGAAATTTTCAAAATGAAAAAAACAGTTGATTGTAGGTAAAATTTGAAGAAGAATTCGATTTGCACATTCAAATTCTCCTTTCCATTTCATGAAAGATAAAATATGGTTCTGTTTTTTTTTTTTTTTTTTTTTTTTTTTTTTTAAAATAAAATGATTGACATTGAAATGGCCCTAAACGGGAGCTTGAAACTTTGGTCAGATTTTTTTTTTTTTTTGTATCTCCAAAAGGATACAAAATATTTGACTGTTCTACTTAAAATGAATCACCCTGTATATGTTCTTATACTAGAAGAGATGGCTGAGATTATGAAAATAAATCAACAAGTACCCGCGCATTCGAAACAATCTGTCAAATAAATAATGTATCAAATGATGAGAGTGAAAAGAAGTGTTACCCCTCACCAGGAACAAAACCAGAAGTGCAATCAATGTAAATGTGAATTTGAAATACGAATAAGTTGAGGCCGAATTTTCACAGTTTTTCAAAGGAGTTCTTCACCTTTTGGCATTATTAAGGGTGTTTTCTAATCTTAAATTTATAAATCAGAAATCTGTTTTTGGTTCCAGACAGATACTATTAATTTTTTTGGAGTAAGTTAAAAACTTAAAATGTGGTTTAATATTTAATTTTAATTTATTTTGAGAAAAACCTTTTTTCCGTATTTATTGAACTATTTGAATATATTGAACTGAAGCAGACATAGTTGTGCCAACATGAAAAAAGNATAAGCGTTAATATAAACGCCCCCCCCCCCCCCAGAGATGTTAGGAAACGTTTTGATCTGCCATGCCTCGATTAAACTTGTTCTTCTAATAAAGTCGCTCCCTTAAAACTCTTGTATCATTCGGAAAAAAACTAAAATAAATTAAACCGTAGTGATTTTTTTTCATGTTCCTAACCTGTTAAATAAAATAAAAATAAAAAATCTCTGCATATTAAAAAAAAAATCCGAATGAACATTTGATTGCTCCAAAGTTTCGTCGATTTTCAAGCAATAAAATTGTGAATTAAACATTTAAAAGTTAGTTTTCTCGTATTTCCCACCATTTAATCTTGAAAACTTACCTCCTACTTTCAATTAATCATATTTTAAGTTAGGTTAGTTGCTCAGAAAAAAATTAATAGTATCTGTCTGCTCCCCTGTTTTTTGTATCTATGGGATAGGGGTTATCTCATCCATAATATTTAGAAAATACCAACCAATCATGCCTCCAATGCCCCTGGCGAAACATATAAATCTTGTTTTTTTTTAAAAAAAAAAGATACAATATACGGACAGGGTGGACAAAAAAAACATATCTTCCCCCCCCCCTTTACAATTTTCCGTTAAAAACAAAAACACGGGCGAAACAGCTAGTTTACGAAATACGGAAATTTGTCTGAATGGAATTGGCTATTTTTGTAGTTCTTATTGGCTAGTATGTATGTTTTCTATGTCTGCAGAATAAAATACGATTTGGTAGATTCCAAAGTGTCCATGATTGAAAATAATAAACCAATAAGTTAGAATGTGTTTGAGTGATGACTTACCAGAGTTGATTGAAGAGATAAATCCTGTTCAATCAGTCCGGAAGACAGTGGCCCTGACACAGGCTTATCTGACACTCGAACATCGGCAGTACTGATGGCCTCTCCTCCTTCATTGGAGGCAACCACTTTATATGTTCCACTGTTAGAGTGGGTGGCTGTAAATAATAAAAATGAAATGAGTATAAGTGTCAAGGTGTGGACATGTCCTCTGTGTTGGTTTTTACATATATATATATTATATATATATATTTTAATTTGCTCAACGTCTCTTGAACATCTATTGGTCATTCAAGACGGGGGTTTTACCCTCCATTCGCTGGAAACTTGTAAACCAACTATCCACATTGACCTCACCCAGCCTGGGTTGGGCCTGAAAAAAGAGCCAACGATAATACGTGGTGTTCTCAAGCGGTCACCCATCCAAGTACTGACCACGCCCGACGTTGCTTATTGTTTTCTTGGTAGCGACGTTGCTAAATAACACTGAAGTTAACTTCAGTGATCTGACGGGAACTGGTGTATTCAACATGGCATGATCGTTGGCAATAATTTATTTGGATGCATTAATCATTACAAATCTTTTGGTATATAAAACACCATTCTATCATTTGTGTTTACAAAATGACGGCACTTTTCAAGTCGTAAAATATTAAGACCGAAAACATCTAAATATCTTGCTATCACATTGAATAAAATAATGAAATGTGTTTTTAGTCTAAATATAAAATACGCTTGTGAGGGGTGCAGTTTGGCCCGGACCGGCAATCCGCCTCCATTTCAAAGAATTTTTGAATTAAATGAGGAACAATACCTTTTTCTACAATCACAGCATAGCTATTTCCTTGGTCTCGTAATCTGAACGGTATTGTCCCATGTGTAATGGGAATATTGTCTTTATACCATTTGATGGTAGGAGGGGGTGTGCCAGCTATCTCAACCTCCATGACTAGTCTGTCTCCAACATAGATACTTTGAGGAAGAAGTCTTCGACACATTACTGGTGGAAAGATGGATTCTGCAAAAGAAACCAACAATCATATACGAAACACAGATAATAGAAGGGAAGAGATACAATGAGTCGATCACATCACGCGTCAAGTATGTTCGTTCAAAAGTTTCCAGAGTCTTTTTGGTTGGAAAGTACGAAGTAAACTTGGAATCGCATAGCAATAAAAGCTTCACTTACTTGACGTCATCAAGTCATCGTATTTTTTTATATTATTCTCTGGTGGACCTGCTCGGGAGGTTTCCGCAAAAGGGCCAAATACCCAACCCTGCACTGTGACCGCAACATACGGGTGACCTCATATCAACATATCTAACAATAAAAAGTCCGGTATAAACTTCGACGTCCGCAGTTATGTCAGTTTAACATCTCCTATGATTGAGAGCCTCAGGAACTTTACAANCCACCCCCTCCCTCCCGACATGAAAGATCACACCTACCTCCCCCCCTAGGCCAGATGCTGGCTACGCCCTTGGTACTGTATTCCAAAGGTTCTTCATTGAAAATAATAAACTAAATTTTTTTTAAAATTTTCGGGTCCTGAAGAATGAATGTACGATGAGAGGAACTTACTTTTAACAACCAGGTCGGCCGTTGATCCGGCAGAACCAGTTGGGTTGTCCAAGGTACAGGTATATCTGCCGCCATCTTCAGTATTGACATTTTTTAATTCTAGTCTTGCTTTGTTATATTCAAATGTTAAAGATAGTTTGCCTGGAATTGGTTTCAAGTCAAAACCATTCTTTGACCATTTGACTTCTGGAGGTGGATATCCTAAAAAAAAGAGGGAAAAATATGTTAATTAGCAACGACAAAATCTAATTTTTTGTGAGCAATGAACAAAAAAGGAGGGGGATGCCATGATATAAACTGGAAGGCATTTTTTTTTTTTTTGCTTCCCGGGGAGGTGGAGGTTGTCTGCTGTCCCACCCAACTCCACCAGCCTGGCAATGAGAAAGATAGGAAAAACGAATATAAACAAAGTGCCCATAGACAGTGTGGGGTTAATATACACCACCCGGGCCCCAGAAAGAAAGGAGCCGTTTTACCGAATCCCCTATCCCCAAGGTAGGTGATGCACACCTGGCCACTAAACCATCCTCTTACTGCGGTCCTGACCCAGTAGATCGTTAGACATTACATTCGGACTACTTTAAACATAACCTAATAGCTAGCTGATGCCCGTATGAGTCATTTCCCGTGGCTTTCAAAAATAATTTATTGAATCTGTTACTGAATATTTGCAAATAGTCGATTGAGCGATCTATGTTCCCACAGAACTGAAGCGTTGGAATCCATCCAGTGACCTACCTTCAGTCATGGCTTCCAACACAACATCAGCTCCTATGTCAACAATCTTTCCATTCATTGGTGATATAAATCTTGGACCCAGTGACCTACCTTCAGCAATGGCTTCCAACACAACATCAGCTCCTATGTCAACAATCTTTCCATTCAATGGTGATATAAATCTTGGACCCAGTAACCTACCTTCAGCAATGGCTTCCAACACAACATCAGATCCTATGTCAACAATATTTCCATTCAATGGTAATATAAATCTTGGACCCAGTAACCTACCTTCAGCAATGGCTTCCAACACAACATCAGCTCCTATGTCAACAATCTTTCCATTCAATGGTAATATAAATCTTGGACCCAGTGACGTACCTTCAGTAATGGCTTCCAACACAACATCAGCTCCTATGTCAACAATCTTTCCATTTAATGGTGATATAAATCTTGGACCCAGTGACCTACCTTCAGTAATGGCTTCCAACACCACATCAGCCCCTATGTCAACAATCTTTCCATTTAAAGGTGATATAAATCTTGGACCGATTTGTTTCCTAGGAGACTTTGTCAGTGAGGAGTTGGAAGAAGAATGAATCAATCCAGTGTTGGAGTTCGAATGAATCAATGCAGATATTCCAGAGGAAGACGTGTTGAAGATTTCTTTCTTATCAACAAGTCCGCCACTGAGATTCGATAGTTCAATTGTTTTTTCGTTTCGAGATTCGACTCCATTAATATTTTTATATTCTTTTGTATGTTCTAGTTCGGTCTGAAAACAGAAGAGAAATAGTTTTCAATAAGTCATCAAACTAAGAGATCTAGGTAATAAGGTAAACGTACCATTAGGGATTCGGCACAAGGCCCGAATGGAGCAATAGTTTTTCTGAGTGGTTCAAGAGTTTTTCCGAATGGTACAGGATTTTTTAGGGATAAGCTGATAAGCGACTTCATGAGAAGAACATGTTTGTTTATTTTATCAATATACGAAGTGTGGCTATTAAGTTCGTAGACTCTTCCCATAAAACGATGTGTGTTTAACTTACCCAACTTTAGTAGTTATCCCCTTCAATGTACTCCCCTCCTCTATCCCTACAACGTTCCAGGCGAATTTTCCATTGATCAAAACAGTGGTGGAGGTCATTTTGTGTGAGGCCTTTCATGACTTCTGCCGCTTTTTTCTTAACGCTGTCAAATCTGGTACCTTTCAGGGCAGATTTGATTTTTGGGAATAAGTAAAAGTCGCACGGGGCCAGGTCGGGTGAGTAAGGAGGGTGTTCCAACACTGGGATGTTGTACTTGGCCAGTAACGTCTTCACGGAGAAGGCACTGTGGGCTGGCGCATTGTCCTGGTGCAGGAACCATGACTTCTCATTCCACAATTCGGGTCGTTTCTTTCTTATTTTCTCGCGAAGGCGATTTAGAACTTCAAGATAGTAATACTGAGTGACGGTTTGGCCTTCAGGAACCCATTCTAGGTGCATTATCCCCTGGATATCAAAGAAAACAATCATCATGGCCTTGANAACAACAACATCAACAATAACATTAACAACAACATCAACAATAACATTAACAACAACATCAACAATAACATTAACAACAACATCAACATCGCCTTCCATCATCATAATTTTCAGGTGTTAGTCCTGGGTTGGCTGTCAATCCTTCGGAACCCCCCAAAAATAAATCTTGGATACGGCCCTGCCCACAGCGCTTGTCAGGGCTAAAAATGGCCCAAATTAGGTCCAACCTTGAGTCTACATCAATTTGGCATGTGTTTTTGATAATTATGATGTATTAATTTTGAATGTAAATATTGAATATAATAAAATCTCTACTCTATTGTGTTTGCTCATCCCCAATTCCAATTTGACATTTTCAGCGAAAAGATAATAATTTTTAATTCTAATAATTTTCAAAAAAAAAATCTAATATATAAAATTCTCGTGTCACCGTGTTTGTTACCATACGCCTCCAAAACAGCTTAACCGATTTTAATGAAACTTTGTATGTACATTCGGTAGGTCTGCGAATCGGTTTTTATCTATAATTTAATAGAATTTAACACCAAGTTTGTTGAGTAGGACGTGTTGGGAGTAGTATTGGTTTAGGTTCAAAAAAAAAAAAAANGTCTGCGACCCAGCCTAACCTTGCGCAGACTTCAGCACGCATTTTATTTTTTTTGGAACCTAACCCAATACTACACCCAACACGTTCTACGCAGCTTAACAACCCGTTACTACTCCCCATGTTGTCTCATCTTCTCGAAACGAAGTTCGGGTGCTCAGCTAGTTTATCTAATAATTTTCATTAACAATTTTTTGTGTTTCGCTCAAAAAAACTTCGATTTTGGAGATATGAGTTAGTTTTTCCTCAAACGACGCATTTCTCCGCCCCCTTCGCATTGAACCATACTTCCAATTTTCTTTGCCAACAATAGTTCTATATCCACATATGTATGTATGAATAATAGAATAATGCACTCCATTTAACGTTAATGCGTACGTAAAATAGGTTTATTTTGTTGGGGAAATTAAATCATACAACAGACCTACTTATGAGGTGACCAATTATTTTCAAAATGAAAAGAACAAACATCATGATTGTATTAAATTAAAAATAAATTATTTGTACCGCGATGTTGTCAACAAACTGCCAACTTCTGATTCACTTGCTGCATACATCCACATATTGTTCACAGTTTGAAGTATATTCGATGTTATATTATGTCTTTAGATGATAGGGGCCGATACAGGGGGGTGAAGGAGTAATCGCCCCCCCCCCCGAGTCCAGATTTCTTTTCNGTGTATGGGTCCTACGCTGAGTTCTTTTCGAGCAGTTGACGGCATGCTAATCGGAACCTAACTTTTGAATGAGAGCATATGCATATACAAATACATTCACTAATAGAGTATATTGTGATTGCATTTTTTGGGACTGATCAGTATAAATCTGGTTTAAAAATCAGAGGAGACGTGTCTATATGTATGGGTCCTATGATATCGCCATGAAGTTTATTAGCTGAATCGTAGCCGACCGTAGTCGTTTGCGATGGAATAAATCGTGAAGCTTCCCAATGAATGTCCGCTGAACGCACTCTAGCTGGGCGGATTTGGGGGGGGGGGGTATTGTAGTAACCAGCCATTAGTCACTTTTATTTTAGCCAAAAAAGTAAGCTAAATTAATTCATTCAGTTTCTCTGAAATCAAAGTGACTCATCCGTCTTGAATGACCAATAGATGTTAAAGAGACGTTAAGCCATCTAGGTACANCTAGGCAATAATAGCAGTTGGAGGAGAAGACGACAAAGTCGTGTTGCGTTCTGTTGAAGGATTCTGTGTAAAAACCAAAGAATGGAAAACTTTATCATGCTTACCCTTTGCTATCAGGTAAGCAGTACATTAATATGATCTCACGATGTCCGGTTCTACGCACCAGGACGACTTGGAACGCATACCATCACAGTTCCAGCCAAGGGCCATCAAAATCTTTTCGGTAAACTCTTATCAATCTGTTTCTATCATTTTAATTAATCATGCATCTATAAATGGGAAGAACGGTTGATGTCGTGAGAAAAACCGCTACTACTACTACAAAAAAATCGTAACATAGAGATCTCATTCGACTTCATAGAACGTATATGTTTTTAAGAAACGCATTATTTTTGTTACACTCTGTAGTGGCATTATTTTTAATACACCCTGTAGATAACACCACCCCCTGTATATATATATCGCAAGCCTTTTTTAACAATGTTTTGTGTTCATAACTCGTCGCGTCAGGCGCGGCGGCTCATTTCACAAAACACATTCATAATTAACAATAATAGATTAGTGTCACAATTGCTTACGTATTGGATGATTTTCGTCGTGTCAAGCGCGGCGGCTCATTTCACAAAACACATTCATAATTAACAATAATAGATTAGTGTCACAATTGCTTACGTATTGGATGATTTTTCTTTCAGTTTTACGTGCGTCCTCCCACGAGGCAGCTGTCAAAATCTGACAACACATAAACCACATAGGGGGGTACATAAAGATTATATAGGAACATTTTGCTGTTCATATATTTTGAAACTGACATGACAAATATGAGAGTGCGACACTGGGGCATATTGAATTCTTCATACTCAACAAAGAAATTTTTGAAATTCTTGTCAATTAAATTTGTAGAAAATGTCCTAAATCTGAATATAAAGCACATAGAAATTATATAGGAACATTTTGCTGTTCATATATTTTGAAACTGACATGACAAATATGAGCGTGCGATACTGGGGTATGTTGAATTCTTCATACTCAACAAAGAAATTTTTGAAATTCTTGTCAATTAAATTTGTAGAAAATGTCCTAAATCTGAATATAAAGCACATAGAAATTATATAGGAACATTTTGCTGTTCATATATTTTGAAACTGACATGACAAATATGAGCGTGCGATACTGGGGTATGTTGAATTCTTCATACTCAACAAAGAAATTTTTGAAATTCTTGTCAATTAAATTTGTAGAAAATGTCCTAAATCTGAATATAAAGCACATAGAAATTATATAGGAACATTTTGCTGTTCATATATTTTGAAACTGACATGACAAATATGAGCGTGCGATACTGGGGTATGTTGAATTCTTCATACTCAACAAAGAAATTTTTGAAATTCTTGTCAATTAAATTTGTAGAAAATGTCCTAAATCTGAATATAAAGCACATAGAAATTATATAGGAACATTTTGCTGTTCATATATTTTGAAACTGACATGACAAATATGAGCGTGCGATACTGGGGTATGTTGAATTCTTCATACTCAACAAAGAAATTTTTGAAATTCTTGTCAATTAAATTTGTAGAAAATGTCCTAAATCTGAATATAAAGCACATAGAAATTATATAGGAACATTTTGCTGTTCATATATTTTGAAACTGACATGACAAATATGAGCGTGCGATACTGGGGTATGTTGAATTCTTCATACTCAACAAAGAAATTTTTGAAATTCTTGTCAATTAAATTTGTAGAAAATGTCCTAAATCTGAATATAAAGCACATAGAAATTATATAGGAACATTTTGCTGTTCATATATTTTGAAACTGACATGACAAATATGAGCGTGCGATACTGGGGTATGTTGAATTCTTCATACTCAACAAAGAAATTTTTGAAATTCTTGTCAATTAAATTTGTAGAAAATGTCCTAAATCTGAATATAAAGCACATAGAAATTATATAGGAACATTTTGCTGTTCATATATTTTGAAACTGACATGACAAATATGAGCGTGCGATACTGGGGTATGTTGAATTCTTCATACTCAACANTATAGGATAAATAAATGAGAATGTACAATTGTACAAAGGTAAAAAGAAATGTACATAATATTGTGTTTGGTGGCATTGAAAGCGACCATAATGAGTACATAGTGCAGTTTAATGAGTTTTATTTTCGATCTGTATGTGGGCACTGCCCCGTCCCCGTTCAACTCCGCTCCGCCTCGCAGTTCACTATTGACCTGAATATTTAAAAATATAAAATTATCAGTTTATCATCAACATGGAGTTTACAAGTTTCATTTTCTTTGTCTTCCACTTCTTCTGTATGCAAGTTATTTATATGATTTTATACAGGGTGTNGCGTGGAAACCAAGCATGCTGCATCCCAGTCTTAACATTCACGAAAAACACCTAGCCAAAAGGCTGACCAAGCTATCGAAGATCTTAGGCCTTAGTTAGAAAACAGGCTACATTCCAAGCACAAAAAGACCAGTTGAGATTTAGATGCAGGGGCTTACATAGCCTTAAAGAGGAATTTAGCTCACGAATATACGAAAGTCATGAGAACTAGTCAGAACATAAAAAAATCAAAAGGTGGTACTTACATGAAGGGCAGGTTGGTCTCCAACTTTTTGTGTAGATTCTTCTTTGTGAGAAGAAAAACTTTTTGATTCTGTGCGAGGTGTTCCGCCATTCAATTGAGATGAGAATGAAGAAGTTGTGGAAGCAGAGGAGGAAAATTGTGAAGAACGCTTCATTTCAAACTTTCCTGGGCTTTCCAGTTCAGCAACACTCATACTGGGGTTCAGAATTGGTATGAACGATTCTGTGGAGGATCCTGTGGAAAACACATACAGAATGCAATGTAACGAAGTCTAGTTTTAACTCGGAGATTTTCCTTTAAACGTTTCTTTGTCTATAAATTTAAAAAAAAAAAAAAAAATTGTGTATCAAACTACAAATATAAAAAAAGAGTCACGAGCGCTTTCGTCAGTTACGACATCGTCTGGGTACATGAAGGACGGGTTGATCTCCAACTTTTTGTGTTGATTCTTGTTTGTGAGAAGAAAAACTTTTTGATTCAGTGCGAGGTGTTCACCGGACGATGTCGTACTCTTTTCTATTCACGTGACTCTTTTCTATATTTGTAGTTTGATACACAATTTTTTTTGAAATTTATATTTCACAATGACTACAAACATCCTAAATAATTTATCTAAATTATTTCTTTGTCTATTTGTTCATGATTACTCTCAAACGCTTGTGGTGAATATCTCAAATTTATTGAGATAGAATTGCATAGGTCAGTTAGGATTTGATCCCGCGCTAAACTTTGGCGTCTTATTATTATTCCACGAGCATTTTCGAGTCACGAACGAAAAGCCAGGAGGTTTATGGCATCATTTCCTATATCACATTATGTTCAATAATGAACATTTCGAACAAAAACATCATAAAATTTCCCCCTCTCCCCCCCATCCTTAAAATTTAATATTGTATGTTACGTGGAATCCAAAAATCGAATAAAAAATCCGTTTGACCGATGCGATGTCCGCCGAAAATGGCAATTTTTCCACTAAACATTGATCGATTTTTTTTTCAAATAGCCCACATTTGATTTTTTCCAAGGTACGTAGAATTAAAAAAGGGAATCATGACTGACTCATTTGGAAAATTTCAGCTTATAATGAGTAGGTATAGTGACACAAAAACTAACACAAGTCAAATCAATAAAATGAGTATAATTCAGTTATTTTTACTTTCCTTATCCTACTACAGAAAGGAAAGTAATGTAATGGACACATGTCAAATCAATAAAATGAGTAAAATATCGCAATTAATACTGCCATTTAAAAAAAAAAAAAAAAGTTTTTCAAATATCAGATTACATGTCACACACACTCTTGTCACATATTTTGACCACACTTTATAAGATTCAACCGCATAGTAAAAATAACCTCCATACTAATTATTTGTAACTTTGTAGAAAAAATTTGAAATACATAAACACCATAGAAAACTTACGAGTTCAAAAATTCGTAACAAACTAATTAATTAAAGAAAAACACTTGAATATTTTTCGTTTTCGTAATTATTTTTAAATTTAAAAAAATATCTCTATTTGTTAATTTTTTTTTTTTTTTTTNAAAATATCTCTATTTGTTAATTATTTTTTTTTTATTTTTTTTTTGTTCGTAAATTAGATTGCTAGATAATGTTATGAAGTAAGAAAGATAAAAATATAAATTGGTTAAGAGGCTTTAGATAAAATTTAAGAGGGATGGCTGGGGGCGGGGTGGAACATGAAAAAGAATGTATTTTTGGAACAGACAGAATAACATTGGAAACATAAACCAAGCGCACTCGAACAGGAGATTGTAGAGTGAGGTGTTATACATGAAAACTGAATCTAATGGACAGGGTGTACCGAACGGACCAAAGAGGGTTCCTATGGGTCACACTAGGGGAGGTAAATCTAGCATCCAAACAAGGTGGCTATAACTGAAGATCCTATCTGCCTCTGGAAAGAGACACCGGAGACAGCATGGGGGGAAAAGAAAAAAATCTGTGCTAGGGGGATCCTAAGTTTCATCAAGGGATTGGATCTCTTCTAGATTAATAAGGTTACAAAAGAAATATTATAGGTCGCAGTGACAAAATGCTGACCCGTAGTCCTAGGTAATTTTTTTGAAAAAGTGGGCAGAGATATCTTATTAAATTCATTCATTCAATAGTGGCATCATCGTATCCGATGGTAGCCAGATNTATTTTTCTTATTAAATTACTAATCTTATAAGATTAAAAATAAGAGCTGAAAATAGATTTCCCCCTACTCAACACATGGACTATTAAAAGAACTTTAATAGTACCCAACGAGTCGGGGTAACCAAAATGAAATATTTAAATAAGTAAATTAATACACAAGATTTTTGATGGTAATAAATAAAAAATATACCTCTTTTTTTATGAACATACTGGAAGGAAAAATAAATAATGTAGCCACCGAGGAGAGCTAGCTTCCACGGTGAGGACTGAGGGAGAGTTCCGCGCCCAAAAAGTTCTTGCAATAGGCAAATCGTATGAATATCTAATTTTCAATAAATTTTTCGCTGCATTACAACATAGAAATCACCTTGCTGTTGAAATATCATGACATTTTTGACCCCCCCCCCTAAAATTTTACCCTGAATCCGCCCCTGGCTCGTGTAAATACACCAGGGAGGTACGTCTTTAAAATTAATCAAAGGTAGAAGTTTATTATTTTTTTTAAAAAAAAAATGGCCGCTATGTTCATATTGTGGAATTGGTATTCAAAAGATTGGCCATTGTTTAATCAACATATACATTGTAAGTACATCCAAATATTTGGTGTGTTTTGACAAATGATTGGCCGTTGATTAATCAACACATACATTGTACATCCAAATATTGGTGTTGACAAAAGATTGGCCGTTGATTAATCAACAAATACATTGTACATCCAAATATTGGTGTATTTTGACAAAAAATTGGCCGTTGATTATTGAACACATGCATTGTACATCCAAATATTGGTGTATTTTGACAAAAGATTAGTTGATTAATCAACACATAAATTGTACATCCAAATATTGGTGTATTTTGACAAAAGATTAGTTGATTAATCAACACACAAATTGTACATCCAAATATTTGTGTATTTTGACAAAAGATTAGTTGATTAATCAACACATACATTGTACATCCAAATATTGATGTGTTTTGACACTTGTATGTCATTATAAACATTTACGAGTGTCATTTCGCTACCTCTCATGTAACTTGAGTGACATTTAGTGTGTTTTGAATTATTTATATAAAATTGTAACACTATCACTTCACATGAAAGCGAACACTTCAGTGTCATTGACCGACACTGTGATGCGTTTGCTTCGCACAAACTTATGAAATTTGATAAAACAAAAAATATCTTTGCCGCATAACGAATATAAATACACAATTAAAAAATATACTGGGTAGTCAGGGAAAATAGCGGACACTTGATTTTCAGGAAAGAGCACGCGGGTCAGCATTCGGCTGTCTCAAATGTTGATCAATATACTGTGCTCAATGTTTCTTATATTGAATTGAAACTTTGTACACTGAAGGATATTTTTTTTATCAATTTATTCAATCATTCAATCAAACTTGAAAATCAATAATAATACAATTCTGGAACCAATATTTTTTTTTTTTATATAAAAAAAATAATATTTCCCGCCATGACACACACAAACACACACACGGAAGGGCACAGCAACATGCGAAGGTTATACGTTTTCACCTAAAATAAAATGAAATTTTGAAAAACTCTAAAGACAAAAATAAATTTAAAAATCCTTCAGAATAAAATTCTCTCAAATCAAATGTTCATCTCATTTATACTCGTAGATATATTTTTTGAAATTGGTAAAAACGCAAACCGACCTGGAACGCATATGATCATAGTTCCAGGCAAGTGGCACAAAATCTTTTCGAGAACCTCTTATCAAAGTCACCGAAGACGTTAAAACAAAACATATTATTATACCTCTTATCTGAAATTTTACGAGTTTACTTTCATTTGACATGTCACATATATATTTTTNTCTCCTTAACATCTACTTATTGGTCATTCAAGACGGGGGTTTTACCCTCCATTCGCCGGAAACTCGCAAAACAGCTACCCACATTGACCTCACCTCACCCAGCCTGGGTTGGGCCGGAAAAATAGCCAGCATTACGAGGGCGCCACACCACGTGGACACTCACATGGAACAACCTGGCTGGGCGTTTCTTAACTTCAGTGATCGAACGGGAACTGGTGTATGCAACGTGCCATAGACGCTGGTTGATGTCACATATGATGTATAGGTAAAAATTTAAACAACCCTTCTTATTTTGAAATTTTCAAAATAAAAAAAAAATCAAGCATACAGTAGAACCTCGATTTTATGAACTAATTGGGACCAAGGGTAGTTCATAAAATCGAGGTGCAATGTAAAATTTCATAAAATCGAGGTTGCCTTAAAATACAGAGAAAACAATAAAAACAAGGTAAATTTTCGATATTAAAGGTTTAGAGAGGTGTTTATGTATTTTAAATGAACATTAAAATTACAGAACATGTTCAAATTGTCCTATTTTGTCTGAGGTTGAAAATAATCAGAGATCTTTGTTTGCTTTATTTTTTTAGCCCTTTTAACCAAAGCAAGATCTCGCATTTTTTTAAGCTGCAGGAGCTGTACAATTTCAGTTTCTGGTTGCTGCTCCAACCACTTAAACACCACGTCGAAGGCATTTAGAGCCTTTAGAGCATTTAGAAGGAAGGAAAGGAGAGTCAGTATCATCATCATCTTCTTCTTCACCATTGCTCTCATTTGCCTGATTCACCTGGGTACAACTTTCAACAATCTCATCGTCTGAGAGGATGGGGTATCCTTCATCCAAGGAGTCTGAGTTGAACCATGCAACCATGTCCTCCCTGTCACAATCCCCGAGGACGCCAAGAGATTCAAGAGTTTCCAGAGATTCTGTCACTAGAGCATTGTCATTGTTCGCTTCTTCAGCCTCAGGTTCGTCGGGGGTAGACTCATCTCTGTGATATTCCTTGAGCAACTTGTTCCACGCCCTCTTGAGTGTGATTGAAGAAACCGAATTCCAGGCCTCAACTGCCATGTAACAACAGTCTTTCAAGTCAATGGATTTGAAGAATGTTATGACACTTTCACAAACACTTTCATCCTCATCCTCCTCATCATTGGCAGCCAGCAGAAGACGACGTAGGAGTTGTTTTCTGTAGCTTCTCTTCATTGTCTCGATGACGCTTTGGTCCATTGGTTGAAGTTGAAAATAAAAAAAAAAAATAAAAAAAAAAAATGGATTTTTCGAGTTCATATAATGGGAGTTCATAAAATCGAGGTTCTACTGTATTTAATTAAGAATTCAAATTTAAATGGGTAATTTATTTTTTAAATTAGACACGAAATAAGTCAGGGAAATAAGAGAAGGGTTAATTTAGAAAATAAACTTACGAGTAACAATAAGATTTGCAGTGCAAGCAGCTCTTCCTGCTTCATTTTCTGCCACACAAGTTATTTTCCCATTGAGTTGCATATGTACTTCAGGTACACTTAACACCTGACGAGGGCCACTTGTTGAAATCAGAAAATCTTTTCCAGATATAGGCTCATCATTAAACAGCCATTTCACCTGAAAACATATAACAGTGAAATGAATACTTAACGGCTGCCATGAGCTTCATAAATCTCAATTTCTCATCTTGCGTATGTTTTCCTAATAAAGTTTCATAATATTATCTAATACTAGGTTTAGCCATCGTGGAGCTACATTGATTATTTATCAGTCAGTCATATACCAACTCGGCTTTGCGTTTTATAAGTATAGATTAGCCATGTCAAATCAGATCAAAAAAAGAGCCGAACCTAGTATAAATTAGTAAAGTGCGGGAAATGACTTTATTTCAAGTTGGGCATACTGAATAATAGTAATCAAAGTTTGCGACAGTTTCTGAGGTGAGCTAATTTTTTTAGCCGCCAAAAGTCGCTTAATTTTGCCGCTAATTTTAGTATTAAGTATTGTAATGGGCTGAAATTTTCGATGTCGAGTTTTCAATGCCAAAACAAGTCTTGGGGTCCCCAGAGTCCAAACCTCGAGTTTCAGCCATTGGTCCGTGTGTGGTGTGTGTGTCTGTCTGTGAACAAGATATATTGAGAACGGCAAGTGGTAGAGACTTGAAATTTGGTATGTAGGTATGTCATTTTTATACCATGTACGGCAAAAAAAGATTTTGATGGAAATCGAATATACCGTTGGCGGTTTTATGCCGCTTTCTATCGGTTTTCGCATATCCTGCTGAGAACGGTAATAGCTAGAACTTTAAACTTAGTGCCTATTCATATCAATTTCATACAAGAAATTGAAAAATACAACTTAGGTTGAAGTGTAATATGTTGTTAGCCGCCAATTAGAGGTTGACGGCCGCTTTTTGGCGGTTCCGTCTAAAACCAGAATGGAAAGAGCTAGAACTTGAAATTTGGTGCTTATTCATATCAATTTCTTGAAGAATACAACTTAGGTTGCAGTGTAATATATTGTTGGCCGCTAATTAGTGGTTGAAGGTCGCTTTTTGGCGGTTCCGCCTAAAACCAGAATGAAAAGAGTTAAAACTTGAAATTTGGTGCCAATTCATATCAATTTCATATAAGAAATTGAAAAATACAACTTAGGTTGAAGTGTAATATATAATTGTATTTCCGTTCTGGGGACTTCAAAACGTGTTTTGGTATTGAAAAATCGACATAGAAAATTTCAGCCCATTACAATACTTTCTTCTTTTTTTATAGATAAGGAAAGTCGTGTGATGTTCACACCAGATTCATAATATTTACCTTGGGTGTAGGTTTTCCTGTTACAATACATTCAAATTTGACATCAACAGAATTTTCTGGAACAATCTTCTCGGAGAACATTTCTGTGAAGACGGGTAGTTCAAATACATCATTCAAATGAACATCAGAGACATACGCCGCGTCCAGACTATTAACAGCTTTGACAATGACGTGTGAGAAACATTTGGATTCACCCAATGAATTTTCTGCACGCACCGTATATAAACCTTTATCATTATGAGTAGCTTTTGAAATAGATAAGCTGACTTTGCCATCGGAGTCGTATTCACACTGAAAAATTAAAGTGACAAAAATTGGAATTTTATTGTTAATTTTTTGTTCAGAGGAATTTCTAGCATAATTACTGAAGTTTCCGGGGCACTTAGAATAGCTTACCATAGCTAATCGTCTTCGAATTTGGAAACGCAAAGATGCTTCTCTTAAATAACATACCCCATCTTTCACTCCAATATCACTAAGCCTAAGCTACACTAACAATTTTTACCTTATATTGCTACCACTTGGCGCCATAGCTACTCAATTGTTCCCAGGAGGCTGAATTACCCGCGAGCACAACCAGACCAAGCAGAAAATTCAAAAAACCTTCTTTTTTTTCAAATGTTGACTCGTCCAGGAGGAATCAAACTCGGAACCTCCTTAATGCAAGCCGAGTGTGATGCACACTCTGCCACGGAGATGTTCTCATCTATATATATAAAAGTGAATGTACTCAGCTAGTTTAACAATATGAGTCAAAGTTTTATCTGAACAAAGATGGAATACAAGCAATAAATGCTATTGCGAGCACATGAGCCACAATCATGACAAAAGTATCAGTTATTGTTCTGTCGAACACAAAGACCAAGAATACTGACGGACACGGATCCAACTTACGAGTATTTCCCTGATGTCTGACATTTATCTCCTGAGTCTGTATGGATACAAAGCCTAGGACAGCTTTTAAAATATTGAGAACTACTACTGTGGACATTTTAATTTTTGTCCTCACGATGGCCGGTTCCTCGTAACGGGACAAATTGTCTCCCCACACTTGGAACGCATACCCTACACAACTAAGGTCCAACAAAACCTTTTCGGTAACCGCATATCAACCTGTTTCTGCCATTTTTCCAAACCTGAATCTAAGAGGGAGCGGTGTCAACATTTTAATTTAGTTATGAACGTTAGTGAAATCCACTTTTGACTCCCATATACATCCCGAAATGCACTTGTATATGTATGTGTATGTATGTTACGCGATACAAGTCACAATTTTCATCAAATTTTGACGAAATTTGGTATACATGTTTAGGGTATGAAGGAAATTTGCTGTATAGTTTTTGGGGGCCCTGGGTCCCCTCGGGCCCCAATATTGTGTTTTTTCAAAATGATTTTTATCTTTTTAGCGGTTTGTTGCAGAAACGTAAAATTTTCATATGTGATGGCTGCTGTTAAGGGCTTTTCGATTTTGAACATTTTGGGGGCCAACCCCCTACCCCGGGGGGAGGGCCCCAATAGTGTTTTTTCAAAATGATTTTTATCTTTTTAGCGGTTTGTTATAGAAACGTAAATTTTGATATGTGATAGCTGGTGCTAAGGGCTTTTCGATTTTGAACATTTTGGGGGCCAACCCCCTACCCGGGGGGAGGGCCCCAATATTGTGTTTTTTCAAAATAATTTTTATCTTTTTAGCGGTTTGTTATAGAAACGTAAATTTTGATATGTGATAGCTGGTGCTAAGGGCTTTTCGACTTTGAAAAATTTGGGGGCGCTCCCATTTTTTTTTTTTTAATTTGATTAACATATTTTTTCTATAAATGACTATAACCAGGGTGTCTACCAAATCGTCAAAGTGAAATTCCCTGACTTTTTCAGGTTTTTCAGTCTACTTTTCCAGATTTTCCAGTGTACTTTTTCAAGATTTTGACTCCCCCATCTGACTTCAAAAAACACAATATTGGGACCCCCAAAAACTATACAGCAAAATTCCTTCATGTCCTAAATATGTATACCAAATTTCGTCGAAATCGGATGAAAAACGTGGCTTGTATGGCGTAACAAAGAAACATACATATACAAGTGTATTTTGTGATGTATACCGGGGACAAAAATGGAGTTCACTAACGTTCACAATTATGTAGACTTCTGTACATTTTAGCATGCTACATGTATTTTTTCTTCAAAACATTCATTTTAGGGACCCCGCGCCCAAATGTGCCAAGGGCCCCGCGCATGCTTGATCCGGGCCTGCCTACTCGTCACAATAGATATAAATAAAGGTCGAAATGATAAATGCAGTCTCAGTAGAGATTTGCAATCAGTTCCAAATTTTCAAGTTGTCCTTGCTTTCTGCATGGGTAATGGAAAGGCTATCGTTTCCGACCCTGCCCTTAGTTGTAAAANACACACACACACACACACACACACACACACACACACACACACATTTATCGTTACATTGAGTTTTATTATTATAGATGATTCTTTCTTTCGCACCCCTCAGTGCTTACCTTGTACTTTGAGTGTACACGCGGATGAAGTTTCCCCCGCAGAATTAATGGCCACCACTTTATATTCTCCATCATCTTCCGCAAACACTTCCTTGATAAGGAGAGAACATTTGTCACCTTTGAAGAGGAGTTGAAAATCTTCAGATTCTTTGACAGGTCTTCCATTGTGATACCAGATAACCTAAAACGAACAGAATATTTGCTAATTCAGTATTTCACTTTTATTCTTTTTTAAAAAAAATAAACTCGTGAGTGTGAGTGGAAGGTTACCACTAGGTGAGGTTAATGCCTGAAGCATTTTCTACGACCTATCCTTTAGAGCTTTATTTTTACAAGGTCAAATACTCAAATTAACGAGGAAAAAATCCTTCCTCTGCTGGAATTTGAACTCACGCCCTCCTGTTTGCCAGACGATCGCTTAACCACTGACCTACCGAAGCACAGTTTACTGATTTTGACCATGTGTGGATATAGCCCTCTTGTTTTTTTTTGGGGGGGGGGACACACAATCGCACAATATACCTAATAGAAAATTTGGAGGGGGGAGGTACTCGTAACCTAGAGACCAGTGGTTCGAGTCCTGGGCAGTACTTTTTAATGCAATGTTTATCGAGGTACGATACCTAATATGTTAAAAGCTGTAGAGCTTACGACAAATAGCTTTCATAAGGGTGATAAGCAATTTTATAAGCGAGATGGCGGAAAAAATGTCATGACGGATGACAGAATTTTAGCCGATTTTTTATTTATGTATTTCTATTTAGTCTCAGGATTGGGAATTATTTAGGGGCCGTGCCCCCCCCCCTCTNGCACCCCCCCTCCTCTCATTGGGATAAAAGACACAGCGAATCACCATTCATTTTTTTTTTTAGAAAAAAATACGTCATTAGGTATAATGAAGAGAAACATCGCCCGCTTAAAACAAACTGGGGGGGGGCACATGCCCCCCCGGTCCCTCCCCTATATCCGCGCATGGTTTTGACTCTGGTTATTAAAATATTGGTGTAATCTTGTAAGAGAATATTATTTTTTAATATTATACAATTTAAAAATTCTTGGGCCCTTGGGCTTACATCTGGTTTCGACATAACGTTTTTGTCGTGGACAATAATAAAATGTGACCGAAGGTTTGGTTCCCACTTTGAAGGAAATTCATAATTCATCAGTCTTCTTAGGAAATCTCAAAGAATACTGAAAAGAGAGAAACCGTGCAATGGAAACGTCTCCATTTAATTACACATGTTACTGGATTATACAACGTGACATGTTATTTTTTTCTTTTCAGTGAGAAAACGCTATGTCAAAATTAAACGTGGAGTTTTTTTTTTAACGTGGACAGAAAAACGCTCGTAATGGGAACACTGCAATTTATATGTGCCACACGTTCTGTGCTAGTGGGAACATGGTGTTAGGTATACTAGGTTTGACAGAGGGAGCCAAGATTCGCTCTATTAATAGTCTGCTATTTAGTTCTTCTTGATCTTCCCCTCACAGAAATCAGAATGAGTCCCTATCAACGCAACGAATTTATTGTGAACGTTAGTGAACTCCACTTTTGACCCCAGTATACATTCCGAAATGCACTTCTATGTATTTATATGTGTACCTATGTATGTTTGTTTGTTACGCGATACAAGCCACAATTTTCATCCGATTTTGACGAAATTTGGTATACACATATAGGACATGAGGAAAATTTGCTGTATAGTTTTTGGGGGCCCTGAGCCCTCTCCTACGATAAAAACTCTGCCAATGTGACACCTGGGTTTATTATTTTTCCGGCAAAAAATAATACATTTTTTTAGAGGAACCTTTTTTTTCTATAAATGACTACAACACTAACGTGAACACCTGATCATCTTGATCCACTACGTAGTTTATTTACCTCCGGTTCTGGAGTTCCAACTATTATACAATCCAATAATACTTGAGCGCCTTCAAGTATAGTTTGATCAATCAGTGGTGTAGGTATGCAAGGTTTGATGGGCTCAATATCATTTGTCATTTCTGTGTCTGAGGTTTCATTGGGTAGAAGACCTTTGACGGATACATTACAAGTGCTTGATATGGCTGCCGTTTTGTTTTCTATGTTCAAAGTGTAAGCGCCAGCATCTTTAGGAAACGCTTCTGTGATGAGAAGGGTGATATTGTTCTCTTCTACAGATAGCTGGAAAACACAAGGGTGACTTCGTGAGAAAGGAACAAGCAGGAATCTACAAATAATCGGGTAACAGATAAAATAAAAGGATAAAAGATAGTTTATGTTTCAATAAGAATGTGTTTTTAAATGTAGGATCACACGCAATGGCATAATGTCATACTTATGGCAATTTTTAATGGTCATGGCGTGTTGCCATATTTTTATAGGGTGCTCCATTTTCAAAGAACACCTTGATTTAGGCAAATGTTGTACAACTTTTAGAGCACATCAAATGATGACCTTAACAGAAAATTCCAAGGTTATTTTGAGGTTAAATCGGTTTTTGAAACAGAAAATTCCGTGTTTGTATCTGGATTCTAAAAGCGCATACAATAATACGATCGGTACCTTACTATGTAACTACAATACCTTAAATTTTATTTTTGTACTACAGTTCATTGTCATTTCAGTTTAAGAAATCAAGTTAAGAAGTTAAGAAATCAAAACAATGGATTTTTTTTCTTCTCAATTTAGAGCTTAGAGTAGTCAGCGTCTACGGCACGTTGAATACACCAGTTCCCGTTAGATCACTGAAGTTAAGCAACTTCCAGCGAGGTTGTTCTATGTGGGTGTCCAAGTGGGTTTGCGCCCTCGTGATGCTGACTATTTTTCAGGCTCAACTAAGGCTGGGTGAGGTCATTGTGGGTAGCTGGTTTGCAAGTTTCCAGCAAATGGAGGGTGAAACCCCCGTCTTGAATGACCCACAGATGTTAAAGAGACGTTGAACCAATTTTTTTTTTTTTAAAAAAAACCTTAAGAGTGCATCATACCGGAACCAGCTAGGGTGGTCCGACCGGAAAAGGTTACGTGTCCCCCTATCTGTCGTGGACCTGTGAAGGATTTATAAAGTCTCTCTATATCAGAGGTTCCCAAACGGGTGGGCGAGCCCCCTATGAGGGGCTTGAAGGCAAGACAAGGGGGCGCAAGACCAGTTGAACTATTATCATTCATTTGTTTTTTTTACAAAGATAATTTAATTTAACATGATGTTTAGAAAATTTGAATGAGATAGCATTCAGCAACACATTAGCGTTTTGAATGAGATAGCATTCAGCAACACATTAGCATATTGAATGAGATAGCATTCAGCAACACCCATACCCATTCATAATTTATAATGTAAAGAGGTGGGGGGCACAGGAGGTTTTCATTTCAAGGAAAGAGGGCGCAGTACCAAAAAGTTTGGGAACCCCTGCTCTGTATCGTTCTAGTCTCACGAATTATAAACTTACCTTCACATCCCGCCATTCCGAAGTGATGGGTTTTTCATTGAACACCCAATTGATTTGACAGTCGTTTTCCACATTTTCAACTTGACACTGGAGTTTCAATTTCTGTCCAGCTCTCACCATTGCTTCATGAGGAATCCCGAATAATAATGAAGTACCTGCCCAGTGGGGGATATGTGACCCGAATAATAATGAAGTACCTGCCCGGTGGGGGATATGTGACCCGAATAATAATGAAGTACCTGCCCAGTAGGGGATATGTGACCCGAATAATAATGAAGTACCTGCCCGGTGGGGGATATGTGACTCGAATAATAATGAAGTACTGACCGGTGGGGGATATGTGACCCGAATAATAATGAAGTACCTGCCCAGTGGGGGATATGTGACCCGAATAATAATGAAGTACCTGCCCAGTGGGGGATATGTGACCCGAATAATAATGAAGTGCCTGCCCAGTAGGGGATATGTGACCCGAATAATAATGAAGTACCTGTCCGGTGGGGGATATGTGACCCGAATAATAATGATTGAAGTACTGGCCGGTGGGGGATATGTGACCCGAATAATAATGAGGTACTAGCCGGTGGGGGATATGTGTTGCAATTCAGACTTGCAACTCCTACTGGCCTTTGTAGAGGGCCTTTTAAAAGTTTGGATTCCCTTTAACGACAATAAAATATCAAAGCAGAAATATCTTATGTTTGTGTTTAATAAAAATACATTTTTAGGGTGTGCACAGATACCTCAATTTTCAATACCACTCACTGGGGAGATCAACTTTTTTTGTAAAATATAATCCCTCTTTTAAAAGAATTTAATTTCTGTGAACTGAAAAACTACTTCAAATAATAGATCGTCATTGTACCCCGGCATATTGCTTCATATATAGAATGTTCATACCAAGTTTCATTAATAAAACGACCAGGCGTTCGAGAGTTATCGCAGTACGAACAGACATTTAAAGAAAATCTGTCGAGTTCATACAAATGATCGATGTAAAATTTACTTTTTTGTCTTTTTTCGTTACCAAACGGCGACATTTTTTGAAGTAGAATAAGATTAAGTCGGGAAAAACACTAAATATCTTGAAAAGGTTGGAAGATCAAAAGATGGAATTTAAATATATTTCTGNCGAACAGACATTTAAAGAAAACCTGTCGAGTTCATACAAATGATCGAGTAAAATTTACTTTTTTGTCTTTTTTCGTTACCAAATGGCGACATTTTTTGAAGTAGAATAAGATTAAGTCGGGAAAAACACTAAATATCTTGAAAAGGTTGGAAGATGAAAAGATGAAATTTAAATATATTTCTGGGATAGAAAAATGCACTCCGTGAAGAGTTATACACAGATCCCCCTTATGTAGTAGCAGGGGCGTACACAAGGGGTGGGGCTGGCCGGCTATAGCCCCCCCCGAAATTTTTTTCGGGTTAAGCCATCAAATGTGAAAGGCGAGTGCGGCGAGTGTATATCATCTAACCGTGTGCTTCTTTTTCA
>CM022880.1:2282351-2312166 GCA_012654025.1 Pachypsylla venusta | reverse complement strand
TTCCACCAGCGGGATATGAAAAAAAAATGTTTAAATTATATTAAACCACATTTTAAGTTTGTAACTTGCTCCAAAAAAAATTAATAGTATCTGTCTGGAACCGCGTTCAGAAAACACAGGGGACCACTTGGAAGAAGAATGTGTTGAGCGCTATGAATAAGGTAAGCGTTCAGAGAACTTAAGGGACTACATGGAAGAAGAATGTGTTGAGCGCTATGAATAAGGTAAGCGTTCAGAGAACTTAAGGGACCACTTGGAAGAAGAATGTGTTGAGCGCTATGAATAAGGTAAGCGTTCAGAGAACTTAAGGGACCACTTGGAAGAAGAATGTGTTGAGCGCTATGAATAAGGTAAGCGTTCAGAGAACTTAAGGGACCACTTGGAAGAAGAATGTATTGAGCGCTATGAATAAGGTAAGCGTTCAGAGAACTTAAGGGACCACTTGGAAGAAGAATGTATTGAGCGCTATGAATAAGGTAAGCGTTCAGAGAACTTAAGGGACCACTTGGAAGAAGAATGTATTGAGCGCTATGAATAAGGTAAGCGTTCAGAGAACTTAAGGGACCACTTGGAAGAAGAATGTATTGAGCGCTATGAATAAGGTAAGCGTTCAGAGAACTTAAGGGACCACTTGGAAGAAGAATGTATTGAGCGCTATGAATAAGGTAAGCGTTCAGAGAACTTAAGGGACCACTTGGAAGAAGAATGTATTGAGCGCTATGAATAAGGTAAGCGTTCAGAGAACTTAAGGGACCACTTGGAAGAAGAATGTATTGAGCGCTATGAATAAGGTAAGCGTTCAGAGAACTTAAGGGACCACTTGGAAGAAGAATGTATTGAGCGCTATGAATAAGGTAAGCGTTCAGAGAACTTAAGGGACCACTTGGAAGAAGAATGTATTGAGCGCTATGAATAAGGTAAGCGTTCAGAGAACTTAAGGGACCACTTGGAAGAAGAATGTATTGAGCGCTATGAATAAGGTAAGCGTTCAGAGAACTTAAGGGACCACTTGGAAGAAGAATGTATTGAGCGCTATGAATAAGGTAAGCGTTCAGAGAACTTAAGGGACCACTTGGAACAAGAATGTGTTGAGCGCTATGAATAAGGTAAGCGTTCGGATAACTTAAGGGACCACTTGGAAGAAGAATGTGTTGAGAGCTATGAATAAGGTGAGCGTTCGGAGAATTTAAAGGACCACTTGTAAGAAGAATGTATTAAGCGCTATGAAAACCATAGTTACCCATTTTAAATTTCATCAAAATTGGTTATGTGGTTTTGATTTTAGAGATTTGGTCCAATTGCGACGTTCTTGGTCCTGAAGCTAGGGGAGGACTCTGAATAAAAAGTTGAAAACAGTGATTAATTAAATTTCAATACTTTGATTGATCTCTGTCAGGTCTACTAGATATACCTATATATATATATATATTTTTTTTTTTTAATTTCATGTGAAATTATTGAACTGTTGTCTTTTTAAAGGAATTTCCATTTTAAAGATCTTGTTACGCCCGCGTGAGACCATTTCTTTTAGTTAAAATGATTTCATATCTACTGATTTTAAATTTCATTAAAATTGGTTATGTGGTTTGGATTTTAGAAATTTGGTCTCAAAAAGCTGTTCGGGGACCTGGGGGCGATATTGAGTAAAAGAAAAATATGGGTCGGGCCTTTTGCCCAAGGATGACCTGTGCCAAAATTCATCAAAATCGGACTAGCGCTCCCAGAGCCTTGCACACGATTCCGTACGTACGTCATACGTGGAACGCCATGTGTGAAATAGTGAAAATATGGCCTGAAAGCAATGGAAAATGACATGTTTGATCTTTATTTTGGTTTTCGGGTTCCCGCAAACGATATTTTACGCCAAAATATTTCCAAATATTCTGCACGATTACAATACTTTATCTCCTATAGAAAGAGAAAGTAAAAATATTAAGCTAGGAACCTCAGGTTTGTTTTAAAATGTTCCAGGAACCTCAGGTTTGTTTTAAAATGTTCCAGGAACCTCAGGTTTGTTTTAAAATGTTCCAGGAACCTCAGATTTGTTTTAAAATGTTTATTTTGTTATAATAATTTTGAAATTATTAATGATTTTTATGTGTGATTTTTTTCCGAGTAGCTTAGCCATAACGATAAAAAATAACGAAAAAAAGAATGGATTCCTTCAAAAATATAAGCTCAGACCCCAGAAGTTTAGCCAAGTGTTTCCCACTCGTACTGTTCTACGAGTCTGTCTGCTGTTCTGTGGTTAGATTATCTAACCTAACCAGAAGTATTCTTCTTTCGTATTAGAATGAATTTAGCCAAGTGTTCCCCATTTATTCTGTACTGTTCTACGAGTCTGTCTGCTGTTCTGTGGTTAGATTATCTAACCTAACCAGANCAAGTCGCCTTATATACGCTAGCGCTAGAGATTCACCGTTCCTCCTGCGCATGTGTTAAAATAAAGCATGTTTCCTAACTTTCTGTTCCATTCTTTATGATTTAACGTTGATATTCCCGACTCCAAGTCGCCCTATATACGCTAGCGCTAGAGTTTCACTGTTCCATTCTTTGACGTTGCAGGATTTTCGAACAAAAAAGAGCCACTCAATTTACACAAAACTATCGACACGAAACTATCAAATAAACAATTGATTGAGCAATACGAGCATGACATTGAGTTTCAAGTGGCCAACATTTTGTTGTCACTGCTCAGATTGGTCATTGATCAACTGGATGATCTCCCAATTGGTGTAATAACCCGTTTGGTGCAACATCATGATGTTCCCATGTTGTTGGTACATTTAATGGAGAACCAAGCGTGGACTTATCAAGATACAGATGGGAATATTGTAAAGTATGAAGATAGCTGGACACAAGTCAATGATGAAAATAAATTCCTTTTAGGTNCAAGAACACAAAGGAGATTGAGGGGGAGCACGGGTTCGTGTAACTTCATAACTGTAGGCGCCTTAGAGGCATTGCCGTTCTGGGTGGTTATTATTGTTAGACCACCCCCTCCTAAAGTACATAAATAGCTCAGTAAGCTGCTAAGCATTCCTTTGGGGAACAAATTTTCCACTTCCGTAAACTGTTGGAACGTATGAGAAAAAAGTGGTATTTTCCAGCGTTCTATAATACATTGTTGGTAAGTGGTATTTCCCAGCGTTCTATAATACATTGTTGGTAAACGGACATGGCAGTATCCTCTAGCGAGCTGAAGAGAAAAAAACGAGTGTATCTCTCCAAGGCTTCCCGGAACAACGCATGCGCATGCACCACCCTGTCTGATATTAATGTGATATTATACAGGGTGTCTAAAAAAAAGGGAGCGGAGCTCAAAAGCCTACACGTCCTCGCGATGACCGGTTCTACGCACCAGGACGATCTGGAACGCATACCATCAAAGTTACAGCGAAGGGCCAACAAAATATTTTTGGTAAACTCAATTCAATATAATAATCCCATTTTTAAAAAACACGAATCTAGAAATGGGAAGAACTGTTGATTTTAAAAAGAACACCGCTACAACAACAAAAGCCTGCAGGGTACAAAATGTGTGTCCACAAATGTCTACCTTGGGCACAAAGAGGATGCACACTAATCATTTCAGGAAACTATTGTCAGAGGAAAGCTTGGCTCCCTCTGCCCAACCTAATAAACCTTAGCAAAACTTGATCCCAAGTATCAGTAAAGCAGAGGCACCCAGTCTCTGAAGGTCGGCAGAAGCCTATTGACACTATTAGAGTAGATACCTAATAACTTTTTTTTTATAAAAATTACAGGAAAATACGATGCACAAACATGGAAAATGCTTTTAGATTTATTAATGCATCCAAAAAGTAGTCAACTCTACGAAATAACAACTTCTCGTAAAAATGAACTTTTAAAGTTAGAAAAACATTTACACGAAATTATAATAGATCAATTCCCAGCATTGAATAATTTCCGACATTGGTTTGCTCAATTGAAAATGACAAATGCAACAAATGTTACAACCAAACCATTAATCATGGAATTGGAAAGAAAAACAATAAGAGATCAATTGGAACAAGATGAAGATGGAGCAAATTGGAATGAAATTGCTGCCAATCAAGTTGAAATGTTCAACAATATTGAATTCATGACGGAAATTGCAAACAGAAATAAGAACATTTATGATAATTATGAATTCGCACAAACCAATGGTAAATCCGAAGAACACATTGCTCATCCCTGTGAACAATGTGAAAGTAAGGCGCTGTTCAAATGTAGTCGATGTAAGAGTGTTTGGTATTGTAATAAGAATTGTCAAATTAGAAATTGGGATAAACATAGGAAATACTGTAGCAAATAAATTATTGCCCGTTGGCTCTCTGCGAGAAGCCACTGCAACCTAAGTGTACTTGGGGCAACCAATCCTTGTTTAGAAAAAAATTCCTTGCTATTATCAAAAAAATCGGAGCTACGGTTCTGAACTTAGAAGCTTAGAATCGATTAAATGGACTAAGGTTCCTTCATAGAATAATGGCTAATACTTTTGATAATTTGGGAAAAAATGTACCTATGCAGAAACCTACTTTTTTGAAATTTTAATTTCCTCAATTATTAGAAACTGTGTTGCCCAAAATAACAATGACGTACATAAATACAAAGGACGTGGGTTCGAGTCATTTCTGCATACATATTTTCCCAAAGTATCAAATGTATTAATCATTATTCTATGAAGGAACCTTAGTCCACTAGATCGGTTCTAAGTCATGACCGTAGGTCCGATTTTCGTTATAATAGTTTCATTGGATTCCTGGTTAAAAATTACAACAAAAATCACTATCATTTCTATTTTTTGATATACTGGGAGGATATGCCAGCCATAAGTCGAGATTAACATGTAAAATCCTATGGAACAACTAGAAAGTGCAAATCCTGTATACCAAGGATTAGCCGAAATATTCGGAATAATTGTTGGGCGGAGCGAAGCGTAGCNGTTTTAACGGAATAATGGAGCAATATGCTAAAGTTTATGTGATGCCCGAAAATTCGAGGTGAAACAGAAGGTTCCGCCCGTTTTTGTCCACGGACACACCTAGTTAACGTATTCGACGACCTTCATGATCTTTTCAGTCCCACAAGGATTAATCCTGACTAATATATGTTTTAGGTTGTTAGGGTCTACATTCAAATAAATGATTTCACTTTGATCTGCCTTTCGGGCAATTGTTTTATATTGTTTGATTTAACCTAGCTTTACTAAATTCCTGATTCAAGTACCAGCATTTGGAGCAACCCAGTTGAAATTAGACGTCCCATAGTCGAAACAAACTTTGTCCACTGTCCTCGTTCGACAGCCAACATTTGGCACGCTCCATCTGATATAACAACAAATTTCATTTCATTTCCGGACCACTTTCGTTCAATAATATATTTACCTAATTATATATTTTAACACGAAATATAAAATTTCATTTTTTTTTTTTATATGAGAATGACAATTAATAAAAGCGTCACAATATCACTCACACTATAAAATTATAAACAGAGCTATAATTCATCATACGGGATATATATTTCCATGAGATTATGGTTGCAAGTGGTGGAATTCGTGTAGACGAAACACTTGAACTTACTCGTTCTTCCGTTATTTCCATAGTGACACGTTCCCATGAGCTTATAAGATATAAAAACCTCCCCACAACACTGTTTCCTATGGTAAATCCTTCCTTATCTCTTCCGTCGATCTCTGGAACGCACTACCGTATCCTATCCTGAATTCACCCACCTCTCAAATCATCTTTATTGGTGACAGTCAGTGAAGGTTTGTTAGCTCCTATTCACTAACACTTTCTCTTCTTCTTTACTATCCTTTTCCTCTTCCTTCTAGTCCTAATCCTTCTCCTCCCCTGAAGTTTGGTAGCTTGTGCACGGATCATGGACGTGTGTTTGCGTGAGTNAGTTTTGGTTTTAAACACCTCTGGCTCCGCCCCTGATTATTTTTTTGAAAAAACAAAAATGGGAATATTCCATATTTTATTGACACTTTTATTCTAAATATTTGTACCATTCCATTTAAATTTCACGAGAAATCGACTCTTTGGCTAAAAAAAAAAGGCACTTCCGGGATTCGAACCTGGATACTGATATTATCATTCGAATGGCCATGGGCCCTTTTCTATCCCTAGAAACAAACAGAATTCCAAAATTCCAAGCGGTTCAAAAGTTATGGGCACCGGGCAGGACTTCTGGGACATACTGTATATCTCCTCTGTGTGGCACCATGAACGTTGTTTTAGAGTCCCTTCTTAGGTTCGCTTTTGGCACTTTAAGGGTGACATTTTCGAGTAAATATTGTAACTGGCCACTGGAGTAACCCAGTTGATTACTGTAATGTAGTTTATCACTCCATGAATGAGTAACAAAAGCTAGCTGGAAGCTTGATTTTGCAGAATGTCTATGCAGGGTATCTCACTATCATTTTTGAAATTGGGCTGAAAGTCAAGAAGAGACCTAGCCAACGTCTATAGCACGTTGAATACACCAGTTCCCAATAGATCACTGAAGTTAAGCAACGTCCAGCGAGGTTGTACCATGTGGGTGTCCACGTGGGTATGCGCCCTTGTGATGCTGGCTATTTTTCCGGCCCAACCCAGGCTATGTGAGGTCAATGTGGGTTTGAAAGTTTCCAGTGAATGAAAGATGAAACCCCCGTCTTGAATGACCAATAGATGTTAAAGAGACGTGACCAATAGATGTTAAAGAAGAGACCTGCAGATTTTTTTATTGGTCCACCAAATATTGTATTTCCAAGCGCCACGCCAAAGATTTGAATTTTTGTCAAATATAAACTCGTATATCACACGAGCCCATGATGGAGGTACCCTATCACACATCACAATCAGTTCATCCACCTTAGTGTATCGCTTTCCTGTGGAATGCGCTGAGTACCAAAAAAAACAGAAACACTCGCGAGATACGAGGCACATGTTGCGGATGGCCATCAATTTTCGGTGTTTGGGTGGAAGAGCTCACATTTGTGAGAATCCTGTTAAATAAAGCCAAAAAAATATATGTCTTACCTTATTGCTGTCAGCCATGTTTTGCATCAACCGGATTTTGGTATCTTGTATTTTGGATATTTCAATTTGATAGGAGTGATATTTGGTGTCGATGTTTAGATTCCTGTTATCAAAATGGTCTAACAAAGATTCAATGCAATTTCGAGTACGTTCAATGTTCACATAAGTGTCCGTGTCTCCAATCTGAAACAATTAAATGGGAGACATCAAGTAAGGGTGCCAGTCGTAAAAGGCGACTAAGGGAAGGGTGGGAAACGACATATCTTTTCCATTACCCATGAAGAAAGCAAGGAGAAGCTACTGTATTATCCGTAAGGATTCTCAAGTATCAAGAACTCATGGCGAGTTGTTGCAAACCAGCTCCACGGCTGTTAATCTATGATTATGAAACCAATTAGAGAGGTTAGGAAATGCTTTTACGGCTCAGTGGTCAAGCGCTCGCCTGGTAATCAGGAGTCGCGGGTTCGAACCCCAGCCAAGGTTGGATTTTAAAATCCTCTCAATTAATTGGGATTTTGACCACAATAATATTACAAGCTTACTGCTGGGGTAAAGGGACTCGTTAGTCTCATTCGAGCAGTATAAATAAGCAGTATTATTATTATTATTATAATGGCTGAACCTCGAGATTTGGATCCTTAAAACAAGTTTTGGCACTGAGAATACAAGACATTGAAAATTTCAGCCTATAACATAGGTACCCTTTTATAAGATAAGGAAAAAAAAAACGATGTCTTCCCACTAGACCGAATTGCGGGTCACAGAGTTGGCCCACAATCTCTCAAGAATATGTTTACGTTAATGCATTCATTATTTAAATTCTAGCATAGTGTTTATGTTATTTAAAAAGCGCTAACACAAATCTTATGTTTTTATATGATTTTTAATAGGATTTTACAAGCATAAATTTATAGAAACATAAATATAATTTTTGCGTGCAGAACTGATGCCAAAAAAACAGAATCTAATTCGCTCTGATGACAAAAACTCAGTTTTGAAAAGATATATACAGGGTGTCCCATTTTAAGTGACCACCTCAATTTATTCCGAATGATCATTTTATAAAAAAAAATCACTCTTGCAATGCATTTCAATATGCCACTCGGGTATGTCAGACCAAAAACAACTTTTTTGCGCTTATTTTGGGAATGTTGGGATCGGCTTTTTCAAATTTAGATAGAAATGATTATAAAAATATTTTTTAGATTCTTTAAAATATTTCCTTAAACAAAATAGCCTTTATAAATCTTGTGTTACTGACGTAACTATATTACAGTGGTTCTGGGGGCCCATGTCAATTATCAGCCTCCAAGTACAAATGTATGATGACAATTAAAATCTATAGCAGTAGACTACAAGTTATCTAAAACTACTGTCTAATACATGATACATAGAGATTATGATCCCGAACCTTCTTGACAATCCCGAAGTTTCGGGACTGGGACGATCACATTCCCGGGATCCCGGGATTCGAAAAAAAATTGGGAACCTCCCAAATATCAAGTAGAAAGTAGGTAGTAACTATAATAAGTAGATAAAATAAAAATAAAAAATCAAGTTTTTAATTTGAGATGTGGGTGAAGTCCTTTTGTGGAACCACCAAGAGTTTTCAAAATAGCATCACATTTTTTACACTTTGCATTTCTACTGTCTTTGGACACTAAGAAATGACTCCAACCGGATGAAGGATCTGAATCTTTTTTATCCGATATAAAACCGACCTTTTTGAAGTCAAAACGAACACAATTTGTTACGTTCAAAAAAAATGTTAGAATATATTAGAACATTAAAAATTAAGCCTTTGCACACTTTTACAAGTCAAAAGATAAAAAGAAACTGAAGCAAATACCGAATGCTATATGTTTATACCAAAAGGCTAGGTACCTATTTTTGGATAATTCGCCTGAGTCATACAAAGAACACATCGGTCATCGGTTCATTCGGTCTACACAAAGAAGAAAAGGATTTAAAAAGGTCTTGCATTTTTTATTGCATGGCAGATGGCAGCACATCGACTTTCATGTGACGTTCAAGGTTGATGTATTGGGGCCTCATTTTCAAATTTAATAAAAAGAAGATGTTTTTTGTTTGTTTCTATTATATCACTGTCAATCCTGAAAATCCCGGGATCAAAATTTCAGCCATTTTCGGGCGGGATGCCGGGATCGTAATCTCTAATCATACATCTACCTTCGGACTCGTTGAATGAATGAATAGATTTCAAGATAGGTTTTTCAGTATTCCACTTAAAATGACTCACCCTGTATATAAAATTTCCCCCCTCAATCTCGACATGTTTATTCTCATTTTAATTCACTCTCATACGAGGTCATCGACGTGAATACCTTTTCCCTCACTGCTCCCTACCTAGACAGTGTATGTACCTTCATTGTACCGTGACAGACTAAAATTGATCAAGTCATTATAATTCGGAGGGAATTAAAAAAAATATAGCACGGTGTTTCTGGACCCCAGAAATTCGAGTGGAACAATAATAAATAATCTGGGGGAACTAAAGAAGTAGCATTCAAATATAGAATTCAATTTTTATTTTGGTTTATTATTTTCATTTTTAATAATGAACCTTTGGGATTTTCCGNGGTACGTAGAATCCTACGATTTAAGGTACGTCCGACGTGATGGGCACTTTTGCCACTAAGCGATTTGGATGAAATATAGGTCCCATCTGGGCTCTAATTTAGTTTATTGGTTGTTCTGCCATGAGCAAAGCCTAGTAGAGACCCGTTCTCTACTCAGTAGCGGCGGTTGCTAAACTACATACCTAGTGACACCAAAGTGAAGGAATTGCTCAGAGTTATCTTATAATTCCCCGTAGAGCAGACTGGAAACTCTTCTTTAGTAGGTATGAAACTAATGAAGAGGCTAAAGTAAGATAACTTGTTAAAGGAAGGACATCCTGACAGAAAACCAGCTGCTGCCTTGCAGTGTTATGGGGAGGGATCCTCAAAGGCTAAAGGAAGGAGACCCTAACAGAAAAACCAAACATGTCTAAAGATGTTGTTGTAAGAAGGAAATCTTCCAAAAGAGAAGGTTCCCAAAAACACTCATCTCAGAGTCAGTATCTCCAAAGAAGAAGGCTAACTCAAAAATATCAGCAAAGAGGAATGATGATGGTCCTATGGAGCAGGCACATTCTATTGGATCTGAAAAAGAACTTTGTAGAGCACAGGAAGATTACTCCGATCAGGACTGGCGACCCCAAAAGTTTTCTGAGATATGATAATCTATGGGGCACTTGTTTGGTGGCCAAAGGTAGAACAAGCCACTGTAATCTCAAAGACAAGCCTGTCTAGGCATTACGAAAGTGATAGAACATCGCCTACTCTTGCGCTGGAGGCTCCATTAAACATTCCACCAGTTGATATCTATATCAAGGGAATAGCAAGGATGGGGTCTTACAGGCTGGAGATCAACAATCAATGGATGCCCAAGAAATCATGGACATTCAAGAATCAAAACTATCATCAACGATGAAAGACTAATCATGACTACAAAACATTCACATTCAAAATGTCACATGACTACAAAACATTGTCCTACTCCATCGGTAAGAACGAGCATCCAGACGCGGGACTATTGGAAGAAGAAAAGAAACACTGTAATAAAAGGAGATATTGTATTCTATACAGATGGCTCCTAAACTGGGGATGGCACGGGGGCCGGCATCTACGGAGTCGGCCCCAGGATACTACTATCCGTAGGACTGGGGACATACACTACGGTGTTCCAGTCTGAGGTATATACCATTCTCAGATGCCTGCAACTGTGTAGAAAAATGGACCTAAAGAATAGGACAATTTCGGTCTACACAGACAGTCAAGCAGCCCTAAAGAGAGAATTTGGTTTGGGAGTGTAAACAGTTCCTCAATTCCATATAAATTGGGTACCTGGACACGAGGGCATTGAGGGAAATGAAAAAGCTGATGAGCTAGCCATGGCCGGTTCCTCGACAGCCTTCCCTGGCCCGGAGCCGGCGGTTGGCATAGCGTGGGGTTCGGCAATTTTAGGGCTGGGTGAGAGATATTAGAGTGGAAAAACTGGTGTGCAATAGTCCTAACTAGTGAACGCAGCACTTGGAATGTCGAAAGGAAAGACCGCCACAATTAATAAAATAATAGTATATAGGTCCCATCTGGACTGTAATTGTGGCCCGAAACTTTTGGGTGCAATCGCATAAAGCCTTGGCGGTTTTTGCCGCTTTTTAGCGGTTTTCACTACTCTTCCCTAAAAAGAGAATGGTAAGAGCTAAAGACTTGAAATTTGGTATGTATATCATATTTGGGGTCTCAGTAAGGTTCAACACATTTGTGTGTAATCAAATATAACGCTGGCGATTTTTACCGCATTTTAGCGGATTTCATTAATACTGTCTAAAAGGAGCCGGAGACTTCAAATTTGGTATGTATGTCGTATGTCAAATTTAGGGTCTAATTACGCACCAGATTTGGAATCGTCACGAGAAAAAAAATACCCCCCTCATTTTTTTAGCCAGTAAAATAAAAAAAACATGCAGGTTTTTTTTTTTTAAACCAATAACGGTAGATTTATGTCTAAAACATAAATCTACCGTCTCAAGATGTTGCTTCTCAAACTTTTGTTCTACAAGACCTCCTAATGTAACAAAAATAGTTTTAAGTCCCAAAAGTATAATATAATAATTATATAATAATAAAGTCCCCAATAAATATGTCATAGGGTCCGACACATATGTAGACTAATCATAAACGATACGTCCTAAATAGGTATAGTAGACGCAGCACGTGCAATTACGAAAGGAAAGGCCGCCACAATCAATAATTATATAAACAATACGTCCAATTCAGTTCCATCTGGACAAATTATCTTCTTCATACAAAATACATTTTTAAAGTTATTATGGAATTATTCCAAAATAATTTTTATTTTTATAAATTGTATCATAATGAAGAAAGAGAACTGTCTGACGAGACGTTTTCAGCCACCATTTAAGGAATATTAAGATAAAACGTGCTCATTTATGACGTGCTATTTTATTGGATTGATNAAAAAAAAAAAAAAAAATCATTGTCTACAACTCCAGGAAAATTATCAGAACCAAAAAAGGTCAAGCCGTTTTCGAGTTAAGGACAAATTTTTAATTTATTCTCCAAAATCGGACAGTCACTGTCTGATATCTTAAATTTTGTCGCGACAACATACCAACTCAAAGCGAGAAAGTTTTAGGTGGCCGTGCAGTCCTTATTTTAGGACATTTTCTGCTAAGATATGGTCAACTTCTAGCATTACGAGTTCCAAACCGTAAACGGGAACGGGAAATATAAAATTTAGAAAATACTAAAAAGTCAGAACGGCCATAACTCTAGGGGACTCCTGGTGAAACGTTTAATTCTTCTTCTTTTTTAAAGGGTGCAATATACAGGGTGGACACAAACCCATACTCCTCATTCCCCCCCCCCCCAATTCCATTCTCCTCGAAAAACAAAAATATCAATATAAGAGTTGTAGCGAAGCACGGGCTTTAACAGGTAGTCGTGTATATCATGACTTTAGCTGGTTAGGTCATCATAGAATTAGCTTATCATAGCATTAGCTGTTTAGTTTATCATAGAATTAGCTGTTTAGTACTAATTTGGCCACCCGGGACATGCTAGCGGCCAGTTTAAGTGAGTGAGGTCTACAGTTACAAAAACCACCATCAGTATATTTGTTTTCTTTTTTGCTTTACGTCTCTTTAACATTTATTGATCATTCGAGACGAGGGTTTTTATATTTTGATTTCTAATCTGATCATTTGAACTCTCGCTTTATATCTTATCCTATCATATCCAAATGTCACAATAACTCTCGCTTTATATCTTATCCTATCATATCCAAATGTCACAATAACTCTCGCTTTATATCTTATTCTATCATATCCAAATGTCACAATAACTCCCGCATTATATCTTATCCTATCATATCCAAATGTCACAATAACTCTCGCTTTACATCTTATCCTATCATATCCAAATGTCACAGTAACTCTTGCTTTATATCTTATCCTATCATATCCAAATGTCACAATAACTCTCGCTTTATATCTTATCCTATCATATCCAAATGTCACGATAACTCTCGCTTTATATTTTATCCTATCATATCCAAATGTCACAAAATAAACAAAAATCATTAATCTAAATAAAAACAAATATTTAGAGACCAACCATAACTCATCCGCCATGTTTGAGTTGTGTTGCTAATTGTGTGTGCGATTTGAATGTGCAAAAAATTGAATTAATTGCATGCGAGATTATTCACTAGACGAGATGATTAGACAAGAAATTAGAGGAGAAATAATTGCATGCGAGATTATTCACTAGACGAGATGATTAGACAATAAATTAGAGGAGAAATAATTGCACGCGAGATTTTTCACTAGACGAGATGATTAGACAAGGGATTAGAGGTGAAATAATTGCACACGAGATTATTCATTAGACGAGATCATTAGAGGAGAAATAATTGCACGCGAGACTATTCACTAGACGAGATGATTAGAGGAGAAAACATGGACATGGTATATCACTGAACCTAGAGCATTGCGTACTTTAGCACTCATTTTAGGCGTTTTCGAATTGGGGGAAAAATATTGGACCATTCATAAGCGACTAAAGTTCTGGATCAGGGGTTCCCAAACTTTTTGGTACCGCGCTCCCTTTTCTTGAAATTCTTTCTCATTCAAATTGCTGAATGTTATCTCATTCAAAACGCTAATGTGTTGCTGAATGCTATGTCAACCAAAATGCTAATGCGTTGCTGAATGCTATCTCATTCAAAACGCTAATGTGTTGCTGAATGCTATCTCAACCAAAACGCTAATGTGTTGCCGAATGCTATCTCATTTAAAACGCTAATGTGTTGCTGAATGCTATCTCATTCAAATTTTGTAAACATCATGTTCAATAAAATTACCTTTGTAAAAAAAAATGTATATATATATATATATATTTTAACTAAATGATAATAATTCAGCAGGAGCCCCCCTCGGCTTGCCTTTACTCTGTTCTAGATAGTTTGCGACCCTCTGTTTTAGATAGAAAGTCAGAGAGTAATAATTGTATTGAAAGACATTACGGCGTCGGCATTTATGACGTCTAAGGGTTAATTTTATTTCTCTCTAACGTCATTAAGAAATGTAAACACATCCAGACGTTGAATTAAAAATATAGAATTAGATAAAATAAATTATTAGTCGGTAAATCTAAAAATAGACATTAGGAATCTACCTTACGCGGAAACATTCACCCACGTTGAGGGAAACACGTCCACGATTCTATTGGCATCGTGGATGGTTACAAGGACTAAATTAATGACCTCACTGATAAAAATAAAATTCAAAGAAAATCAAGATTAATTTATAATTATCCAAACGGAGTGAGGTCTCAATATTAGACAAACTCCATTGGCATGAAATGATCAAATTCTTCGTCACAATGGGCATTTTTTTTTTAGAAAAATTAGCGGTCTAACTAATTAATCGAAAAAAGTAAGGACAAACATCGTTGTGTTAAAATCCACGACGATATTCGCGCTGTTGTGCCACGATAACTCTTCAATCAATAAGATCTCCAATTGAGAGGATATACAACACCAAAGAAATTTGAGACAACTCCAATTTCTCTGGAAGGTAAGGTCTCCAATCAATAAGATCTCTAATTGAGAGAAAGAACCCCAAACACTATACAACACCAAAGAAAACTGAGACAACTCCAATTTCTCTGGAAGGTAAGGTCTCCAATCAATATTATACAACACCAAAGAAATCTGAGACAACTCCAATTTCTCTGGAAGATAAGGTCTCCAATCAATAAGATCTCCAAAATGGAAGAACAGTTTAATTTGAAGAGAAACACCACCACAGCAATTCTAACAACATGAATTTAAATTTGGTCCAACTCCAGCCTATTATGAGCACATGTGTCAAAGATATTTCAAAATTATTTTTATTTTTTAAAAACACATGACAAAAGCGCATTCCTAGAAGGTGTCCAAACTTTTAAAATCAGCATCAGGACGGCTTGGTGAGGTCAATGTGGGTAGCTGGTTTGCAAGTTTCCAGCGAATGGAGAGTAAACCCCTGTCTCGAATGACAAATAGATGTTAAAGAGACGTTAAGCCCCCCCCCCAAAAAAGGAACATTGCCACAACAAGAGTATAATTTCAAATGCATAAGGTTATGCCGACACAGCAGAGGCAACACGTCAACAAAAATCATAATATTATTTATACCTATATTATTTCAAAAAGACAACTGCAGGAGAACTCAAAATAAAACATTTGAATTGAAAAAAACAGAACTGCATGAAAATTAAATTAATTACGAAATACATAAAATAATTAAAAACACTGAACACAAACAAGCACACCACACACTAAACAGAGAAGAACAAAAAAAAAAAAAACACTAATTATAAAATAAATGTATTCTCGTGATATTCTTTTTATTATAAAAAAGTCCGTTTGGAGGAAGAGACGATTTGAAGTGTGCGCGAGAGAAAGGGATTATTTGATGTCTTAAAATATAACATAAAAGAGTCAAGAGTGGAATGACGTACAAAATGGGAGATTTCAGACCAGACAAGACCAACGTTTTAACCCTTGAGTAACTCAATGTAGAGATAAGAGTAGAATGACGTATAAAATGGGAGACCACAGACCAGACAAGACCAACATTTTAACCTTTAAGTAGCTCAAAGTAGAGTTAAAAGTGGAATGACGTACAAAATGGGAGACTTCAGACCAGACAAGACCATCATTTTAACCCTTGAGTAGTTCAATGTAGAGTTAAAAGTGGAATGACGTACAAAATGGGAGACTTCAGACCAGACAAGACCAACATTTTAACCCTTGAGTAGCTCAATGTGGAGAAAAGAGTGGAATGACGTACAAAATGGGAGACTTCAGATTAGACAAGACCTACATTTTAACCCTTGAGTAACTCAATGTAGAGTTAAGAGTGGAATGACGTGCAAAATGGGAGACTTCAGATCAGGCAAGACCAACATTTTAACCCTTGAGTAGCACAATGTAGAGTTAAGAGTGGAATGACTTGCAAAATGGGAGACTTCAGATCAAACAAGACCAACATTTTAACCCTTTAGTAGTTCAATGTAGAGTTAAGAGTGGAATGACGTACAAAATGGGAGACTTCAGATAAGACAAGACCACATTTTAACCCTTGAGTAGCTCATTGTAGATATAAGAGTGGAATGACATACAAAATGGGAGACTTCAGATCAGACATGTGTAACATTTTAACCCTTGAATAGCTCTGAATACAGTCAAGGGTGGAATGACATAGTGGGAGTAGAAGATTGATTCAGCTCATCTCAGATGTTCCACTTTTGGGTAATAAAAGTAAATACGTTTCGCACCATGATCTCCATATACATACGTCTCATATCTTTCCTAATGTTAACTGGATAAGTTTGATAAAATAATAAGATATAAAAAATGTCTCTTACCTTTCCAAAAAGTTTATAAAATTTTTGACAAACATTTTCAAAGATGTTTTTAAAATAACATATAAAAAATGTCTCTTAACTTTGCAATAAGTTTGTAAAATTTGTGACAAACATTTTCAAACATGTTTTTAAAATAAGATATAAAAATTGTCTCTTACCTTCTCAATAAGTTTATAAAATTTGTGACAAACATTTTCAAAATGTTTTTAAAATAAGATATAAAAATTGTTTCTTACCTTCTCAATAAGTTTATAAAATTTGTGACAAACATTTTCAAAGATGTTTTTCATTTTAATTAGTTTGTCCATTTTCTCATCTATGATCTGATCCTGCTGCTGTCTCTTGCTAAGTAACAAGTCCAGGAGATCATACTCGATGGAGAGATTCACACTCAGCTCATGAATGCTGACGTAGTGTTTACTCAGTTTGAGTCTTGTGCTGATAATGTGATAGATGTGAAAATATCTTTCATTCAAATTGTCAATTTTATGTTGAATGTCAGCTTTTACTTCGGACCGAACATTAGACGGAATGTATTTTGCAATGTTGTTAATATCGTCGCGACGTTCCTGAAAACAGAAAACAATTAGGTAAGCACAATAAGAACAATCAGGAGCCAAAATGTAAAAATCTGATAACATCACAGTGGAGTGGGGGACTTACAAATACTTCCAAGGCACCCAAGTCCATGCCAGTCGTAAAAGGTGACTAAGGGTCGGAAACGATATCTTTTCCATTACCCATGCAGAAAACAAGGAGAAGATACTGCATTACATCCCTCCTATGTCCCCTGTGAATAGGGGGACTCACAAAGAAAACTTCCAAGGCACCCAAGTTCATGCCAGTCGTAAAAGACGACTAAGGGAAGGGTCGGAAACGATATCTTTTCCATTACCCATGCAGAAAACAAGGAGAAGCTACTGCATTACATCCCTCCTATGTACCCTGTGGATAAGGGGACTTACAAAGAATACTTCTAATCTAAGGCACCCAAGTTCATGCCAGTCGTAAAAGGCGACTTAGGGAAGGGTCGGAAACGATATCTTTTCCATTACCCATGCAGAAAGCAAGGAGAACCTACCGCATTATATCCCTCCTATGTCCCCTGTGGATAGGGGGACTTAATACTTTCAAGGCACCCAATTTTATACCAGTCGTAAAAGGCGACTAAGGTAAGGGTCGGAAACGATATCTTTTCCATTACCTATGCAGAAAGCAAGGAAAAGTTACTGCATTATCCGTAAGGATTCTCAAGTAACAACAACTCATGGCGAGTTGTTGAAAACCAGCCCCACGGCTGTTAACCCATGATGATGATGAACATGACACGACTTTCTTTATCTCTAAAAAAAAGAAGAGAGTATTGTAATGGACTGTTTTCAATTTTAATACCAGAACATGTTTTTATTCCCCAGGGACCATCTGAAGTTTCAATCATTGTTCTGTGTGTCTGTCTGTCTCAAATAAGAAAGGATGTGTTCTGTTCTACCTATATAATGGACATAAATAGCAAATTTGCAAGTTTCTAAAACCTGCCGTTCACTTTTTTATTCGTGAAAACCACTAAAAAGCGTCAAAATTGCTAACGGCAGATTTGCAAGTCTCTAAAACCTGCCGTTCTCTTTATTACGCTGTATTCGTGAAAACCACTAACAAGCCTCAAAACTGCTAACGGGAGATTTACAAGTCTCTAAAACCTGCCGTTCTCTTTATTACGCTGTATTCGTGAAAACCAATAAAAAGCGTCAAAACTGCTAACGGCAGATTCCATTTTGATCAATAGTATTTTAAAGTGAAAAAAATTAGGCGTAAAATCATAATTTCTATAATTTCTTATCATAATCATAATTTCTTATCATAATCATAATTTCTTACCTCTAAATCTTGAAGAAACTGGACATGCAAATCATAGAACTGTTTCGCCATTGCCAAACCAGTGCCCATATCTTGATGGCCATCAACAAAAGATTCAACGTCAGAAGTCAGCCATGACAACACCTAGAAATAAATATTGAACAGATAATGTTAAAGAGTTGATTTGGTATTTTTTCGGAATCAAACAATGCCTGACGACCCACGAAAACGGAACAGCTTTGATTAAGGCCAAAATGGTGCGGCAAAAAAATATAGGTGGGAGCTGTAGATATATCTGATCATATTGATTTTTGGAAAACATATTCAAATTAATGTGATTTGATTGGAAAACCATGTGCAGAATTTGTATAAAACGGGCAAAAATATGAGTAGAGAAAAAAAAAAGTTAACAAGCAAATATCACGCACAGAGAAACTGAAAATTAAAAAAGATTACGGTAAATTCAAGTAATCAATGTCCCTCAAAAGCAGAGGAGTCTTTCAACGCAACAAAACAGAAAGAGTCAAATTATTGAAAATCAAAGATTTGTTAGGCAGCGTCTATGGCACGTGGAATACACCAGTTTCCGTTAGATCACTGAAGTTAAGCAACGTCCTGTAAGGTTTTACCAAGAGGGTGTCCACGTGGGTTCGCGCCTTGGTGATGCTATTTTTTCGGTCCAACCCAGGCTGATTGAGGTCAATGTGGATAGCTGGTTTGCAAATTTTCAGCAAATGGAGGATAAAACCCCCGTCTCGAATGATCTTAAAGAAACGTTAAGCAAAAAAAAGTTTGTTTTTGAAACTAAATAGGCGACAAATTTTTTTTGAAACATCTTCTTTTTATCTATGAAATTACTCTTTTTCAGTTTTCTGGAGACTTAAATCATTTGTATCATTGGCTTGTTTTTACTGTATCAAACGATACCCATATCGAAAAATTAGATTTTCTTTTGGCTTAGCCCTAACATGCGAGAAGTATTAAAGAGAGTCTGAGTTGGAGTCATTTTATTTCCAGGAGTCAATTTAGAATATATCAATTCAAAAACTCCGCAGCCCCGATAGAAAATTATAGTGATCAGTTCCAAAGCATACCTTAATAATAAAAGAAGCATGTACATTACATAAATATATTATGTATATGTATGTTAGAAAAGCTGATACTCACATGCTTATAATAGTCAAGAAAACGTTTAAGCGGTTTGGTTTGGTAAAGCTGAATATTCACCTCAGCTATACTTTGATGATTGATTCTCTCTTCGGCGGTGAAATCACTTTCTTGGTGGGTTTCCTGCAAAAGGGGCTCATTTTTAGGAGGATTACCATGCGTTTCGAAGGTTTTTTTGACAATGGTTTGAGTTTGATGATTATTAAGAAGATGTTTCTCATTTGTAAATATCCTCTCCGGAGACGGTGTAGTTTTGTCTGGAGGTGATCTGGACTGCTGCAACTTGTTTTCCTCTTCCTGTCGCTGTAGTTTTCTTTCCATTTCCAGTTGGGCTATAACTTCCAAATCATGTAAACGTATTTTTTCTTTTTCAGTTTCAATTTTCTTCAATTGTTCCATCTGTTGGCTGGATTCTGTCTCTCTTTGTTTCTCCAATAGTTCCTCTTTGTGTGTCTCTTCATATTTGTGTTTCTCAAACTCCGCAAGTATTCTATTTTCTTCCTCCTCTTTCAATCGTTTCTCTTCTAATTTTTGTATTTTAATTCTTTCCTCTTCTAATTTTGATTCTAATTCTTTTTGCTTTCTTTTTCTCTCCAATTCTATGAGCGCCCTTTCTTCTGATAGTTTTCGTTTTTTAGCTTCTTCTATTTTTTGTTTCTCTAGCCATTCTTTTTCCAATTTGTCTTCCAATTCCCTTTGTTTTCTTTCGCGTTCTCTTTTATCTTCTGCCTCTTTTTCAATTTGTTTTCTCTTTTCTTCTTCAATTTGTTTCTGTTTTCGACTCCATTCTAATTCTAATTTTTCTTCGGCCTTTTTTTGTTTTAAAATTCTTTCATACTCCAATTTTTCTTGGATTTCTTTTTCTTTTTTTAGTCGTTCTTGTTCAATTTTTTCTCTACGAATTTTCTCTTTTTCTCTCATCAATCTCTCCTGTTCCAATTTCTCTTCAACCTCTTTTTCCTTTCGGATTTTCTCTTGTTCTTCTTGAATTTGAATTTCCCTTAACCGTCGTTCTTGTTCTAATTCTGCCTCTTTCTCTTTTCGAATTCTTTCTTGTTGGATTTCTGTTTCTCTACGTAATCTTTCTATTTCCAATTTCTCTTTAATTTGTTTTTGCTTAAGGAGTTTCTCTTGTTCTTCAATTTCTTCTCTCCGACGTTCTTCCTCCAATTTTTCCTTTCGGACTCTTTCCTTTTCCATTTCTTGTTGTATTTCCGTTTCTTTACGCAATCTTTCTGCTTCCAATTTCTCTTCAATCTCTTTTTGCTTCCGAATTCTCGCTTTTTCCAATTCCTCACGTATCTCTTTTTCTCGTTTTTCTTCTAACTCTCTTAGTTTTTGCTGTTCCATTTCTTCAAGCCTTATTTTTAATTCTTTTTCTTCCCTTATTCGTTGTTCAGTTTCTCTTTCATGACGTATTCTTTCATCTTCTCTCAATTTTCTTTCTAATTCTTGTTGCTTTCTTTTCTCTTCTAATATTGCTTTCTCTTCAGCTTCTCTTTTCATTCTCTCATTTTTTTCTTTTTCAAGTTCCAATTCGTGTTTTCTTTTTAATTCCATTTCAAGTTGTTTTAATTTTTCTAAATCTTCTTTACGTTTTTTCTCTCTTGTTTCTTCTTCCCAAAGTTTGTTTATTTCTTTACGTTTCTCTTCGTCTGCTCGTATTTGTTCTATTTCTTTTGATCTCCTTTCTTCTTCTTCGTGATTTTTTTCTATTTCTTTCTGCTTTTCCATTTCTAGTAATCTATCTTTCTCCCTTTTCCTGAAACATAATGAAAAGTAAATTAAGAAAGATATAGACCTAAAGAGTTGGGGATTTTCTTTTCTTCTTTAAATTTGTTCGCGCCGTTTCATCTAATTTAAAAACTCTCAAGTCAATATAAAAGCAAATGATTAACAATGTTTTCCACGGAGCCGTTTATTTTAGTCGATTGCATCATCTTTTAGCTGATGCGCAGTGAGCAACCGATCATCCTTTTGTATTTCAAATTCCAAATAATAACAGATTTTCAATCATCATAATATTTAACTCTCGGTTCGGTCATCTGTAATCGGTCATCACTCCTTGTAATAAATTCTTAATCAACCTTCCTAGACTTGAATATTTTGTAGTAGTGCTTTAGGACATGGAAAGGTACGGTATTATCAACATCTAATCCAGCGTCTTTAGAGTAGCATAATATGCCACCCAACCCTTCTACCCCCATCACCTTCCACGGTGGACACGAATAAAAAGTAAGTACTGCATTAATCTTTTCTTCGTTTGGTGTCAAGATAAGAAATATCCATTTTTATTATTGAGTGTTTTGTAGATTAATAAACCCATACAGTCTACTCCGTCACGTCTTAACCCTTAGCATATATGTCTGGTAAACTAAGAGCCAATTTGCAATGTAATGTTTTAATCTCATAAAGCCCCATACATGGCCCCTCCAATTACTAACCTTTCCAATTCTTTTTCTCTCTCATATTCCATTTCTTGTCTTATCTTTTCCTCTTTCTCTTTTTGCTTTTCAATTTCAATTTGTTTCAATTTTCGTCTTCTTGATTCTAATTCATTAATTCTTTTTCTTTCAGCATCTTCAGCCTCTTTTTCATTTTTTATTTTCAAAAGTTCTTCTTCATATTTTCTTTGTTGTTTCAATTTTTCTAATTTTCTTAATTCTATTTCTTTTAGCTTTTCTAAATTTTTAATTTTTTCTATTTCTTGTTTTCTGAAATTAAAATGTCTAGGTTAGGAAAAAGTACCTAATTAACATCAATTCCTCGATTTTTTTTAAAAANTCGATTTAAAAAAAAAAAAAATTATAAAAAAAATATTAAAAATCACAATATCCAAAAAAAATGTTCCCCAACAAGAACCATGATTTTATGTTGAGGCAAACTTAGCTGATGCCTGTAACGTTGTACGTGCCCTTCACCTGTGGCTGCAGAATTATTTTCGGCCAAAATAATTATCTTCGATTTGGTTTATTATTTTCAATAATGAAATTTTTCTTTGCAAATATTGGGAAATCTAGAACATAATGATGATAAGAGGGACGAAATCTATCCTTAGTATGAGGTAAAACCCTAATTCAAGCTAATTCCTTATACAACTGGCTAATGCCGGATATGATAATGCTATCTGGATATGTAGGCAAAGATATCCTCGTCTTTGGGACGATCTGGAACGAATACCACCACAGTTCCGAATAAGAGCTATCAATACTTCTTCTGTAAACTCATATCAATCTATTTCTATGCATAATAAGAAGTAAGAAGACAAGGTATATTTACTTCAGGAAAACTGAAAAGTACAAAATAAATACAAGTGGGAAGTAAGAAACACGAGCAAAACTAGATGGATTCGGCCGGGGCCGACCGGTGGAGTATATTACCTTGTTGTCCTGGTATTGTGATTGATCTATTTCAAAGCTAAACAAATTAACAGTTGATTTTGGGGGAAATCCCGCTGCTACAACAACCAGATGTTATCCTCTAGGGGGTCTGAGGAGACTAAACTCACCTCAATATTTCGTTCTCTCTAATCATTTGCAGTCTCTTCTGTGTTTCTATCTGAAGTTGTTCTTTTTCAACGCTTCTCTCTCTTTCGATAGCCACTTGTTTTCTCACATCGCTTTCCAAATGAAATCTACTTTCTCTTAAAATTGTCTCTCTATCTGTTACTCTCTCTATAGTCTCCTCATATCTGACTTTCTCAGGAGATGTATGTTTCCCGCGATCTGTAACTCTTTCAATATTCTCCTGATATTTGACCAACTCGGGAGATGCTGTATATGTATGTTTAATATAATTTTCAAAATCTTCCACACTTGGGCTCAAAGCTCTTTGTATCTCTTGAATTTTAATAAGTTCTTGACTTCTACTTGAAGACGGTGGTGTCGAATGAACATTTCTGAATGCACTGAAATATTCTTTTCGACTTGACGTTTGATCAAATGACGAGGAATGACCGAAATCGAAACTTCGACTCATCAAAGGTTCGGTTTCAATCGGTCTAAACTCATTGTGCCCCATATGTTGTGGTGTTAGAGAACGTTGAAATTGTTCAATCCGGATCTCTCTATCGTATTCCTGACTGCGAGTCATACTGCTAGGAAGTGTTGAATATTTTCGACACAAAATTGGTTCCTTGCTGAATGGTTCATTAGGACTTTCTAGTTTTCTTGAAATGAGTATATCTTGATGCCTGATCCAGGGGGCGTTGATGTTTAATTTTAGTTGATGAATTTCTTTGAGGATAAGCCGTAATCCTTCGCTCTGAAAACATAAACAAGGATAAGTTAAATAATAAGAAATTTTATTTCTGCTAACGTAAGAACCATTATCACGGTTATAGTATTTCTAGAGAAAACAGAAACACTGACCACCCACAAGCTGTGACAAATTTAGTAATAACTTACATTGTTTATCGGAATGCCAATAGTTTCGCCCTCCAATATAACACTGGCAGATATTTCGTCAAGTTCTGGAGTCCAATCCCTGAGTTTGTCATTGAAAGCCACCTCCTTCTGAAGTTGTTTTAATTTTTCAATCACCTGAAATTCAAAAGGAAGTTTTTGTTCTTCATGATTCAGAAGCTCTCTTTTATCTTAGCATATATTGGAAATAGCTGAGATACGAACCAAGAACAAAAGATATAGTGAATTTGACATTTTTCTGAAATTTTTAGGCACAGTTTTAGGGGGTCCATTCACTATCTCTTAACTACTGTTTAGGTTGTGTAACTGTAGAGCTAAAAATATCGTCTACTCCTTGATCTACGACTTTCCTCATCAATAAGAGTCCACATTGTAAATGTAAATATTTTTTTTGGAAACCTCAAGCATCAACCACAGGTAAGCCAAGAACAATAATACCCTCCGCTCTGTTTTCGACATCCTGAACCATCCTCCAACACAGTCTGCTTAAAAATCATTGTCCGTCGTAGGACATCTTGGTGGTCTACACCAAGAATGCCGAAACATCTACTACATTTGATATTGATTAACTGATAATTTGATTGTCATAAATAGGTACTGTCGTACTTGTTATACTGGACTCCTATTCGACTCCCTTGCAGTGGCCACTAGGTGTTGTCACAAAATTGTATCCTAGTGGCGACGGTATTGTAAGGGTCGTCGATGTCAAAAAAAGGGGGGGAATTCAAAAGGTCACTCGTCAAGCTNTTTTTTTTTTTTTTTTTTTTTTTTGGTCCTGCTATTTTAGCAGTGATTACTTGTACATAGTTTTCAACATATAAGTTATTATTGTTATAATTATTCTTTTTCTTCTTGCTCAAAGATAGGTAAAACATTTTTATCGTTTTTTCTATTTTTTTTTCCATAGTTTTTTTATCCTTCACTTTTGAAAGCAGATTCGTTCGAAGTAGGGGTATGTACATGTGTATTTGATTGTCGCCAGATAGGTACTTCAACATGTCAAAAATTCAGTTACCAGCAAACCAAAAGTATCTCCTAATGACTATCAAATACTCATGTACACACGATATAACTAAATTCCACTTACAATTTGAGAACTTTCAAAGAAATGAATAACTTTGGTCCAAAGTTCAGCTCTTGTTTCTATTTCATGAACGAAGTCCGCACATTTCTGAAGTAAAAAATAAACTTTGGTTTTGACGTCTCTTGTATTATAATCAGCAATATCTTCCAAAGTTTTCAGGAATTTGATAAACTTCTCTTGAATCTCCTGAGGGAAAAAACAAAACAATACAATACAATCAGTCAACTGCAAGTCTTACTGATTGATAAGATTTTAAATAGTTGGAGAGAGATGCGGTGTGGGAGGAGTCGCTTCAGGAGATCCTGCATTTTTAATAGAAATGGAGCATTTGACTTTGCACCATCGTGTCTACGGGGAAGATATATTGATGGATGATCTTTTGCTGTCATTTTTATTACATTATAATTCTTAGGGTGACAGATTCAACGTACCAGGACGATCTGGAATGTATACTATGACAGTTTCAGCCTAGGGACACCAACACCTCTTCGGCAAATTCATATCAATCTATTACGACTCATGATAAAATCCAGACGTCCATCACCTCTTTGTCTGCACAGCCAAACTTACAAGTCTGGAGTCTAGACCCAACACCCCTCTACACAAATCCCGAAGAGGTGGCAGTTTTTCTTGAACGCGAAACAGATCAGTGATGTGGTCGCAAACGTTTACGACAACAAAATGGCAATAAAAGATCATTTTATACAAATGTATCTTTGATAGCCCCCTCTTGAATCAGTATTTGATGCATTTGTGAGAACCTATGTTCTCTGCATATATGCAATGTGCAACTTTGCGCGTTTTTAGTAACCAGTTACAAAACATCTTTAGCTGGATAAGAAAATCACACAAAGTTCAACACTACTTCAAAATTGGCCAAACTTATCTCCCGTACTGAACTCTTCCATGTGGAAAATTCTGATTAGATCTTCTAGATATGCCTCCAGCTGAACCAAATCTTCTCGTAGATCTATTATTCGAATATAATTACTCAATTTCAATTTTCTAGATTGCCAAATAATTTCCAACATTTTCCTTCGATCGTGCAAATTTTCTAACCAATGTTCAACTTGTGAGATAGCTGAAACACAAAATCAGAAAAGATAGAGCTCGGCAAGATCCTTAATCAAAGTAGTTTTGGTTTATTATTTTCAATAATGAATCTTTGGAATCGTCACGAGAGAAAAAAATTACGCCCTCAAAATTTGATATTTAACGTTTCAAGGTACGTAGAATCCAAATGTAGAATAAAAAAAAATCTGTTTGTCCGTCGCACAGTGGGGCAGAATACCTAAAAAGCTGGCCAAAAATCGAAAAATGAACTTTGGTTTTGGGCATTTTTTTTGCATGGTACCTTAAGTAAACCATCCTAGGGCTCAGAGAATACCACTATTTTCCTCCTCGTGCTAGTGGCGTTTTATTTGTTGTGATTGTCAGCCTATCAAAATATTTTTATTGTCAGTGATATTTAGCAATTTTTTTTTATCAATTTTGATTTCTTTTTTTAATTAAAAATATTTTTAAAAAAATCTAGTATGGAAGCTTCAACCATAGGTAAGTGACTTTAATTTCATTATTACAGAGTATCAAAAAAATTTTCATGATTAGGAATATAACGCATTTTATAATTACATGTCAAAATGTNTAGGGGAGTGGGGATCTACTGCTTTCAATAAAGATATTTTTATCTTTAATTGAATTATTTTTGGTCAGTAGCAATCCAGTTTTTATTTGCAAAGGAAAATATGTCAGAAAGAAGAAGTATGAGAAAGGCGCCTATATTCTGATATTTGGTTACCGAGATAGATTCCCTTAATTTCGGCCTTGAGACCAAGAACCGAACCCTTCCATTGGTTTTCTTTGCATTATTTTGTATTTATTTGTCTCAATGAACCTCAACAATAAATAAAAAAATCATTTCTAAGCCAAAAACCCGTTTTCTGATTTTTGGCCAGCTTTTTATGCATTCTGCCCCACTGTGCGTCGCGTCGTAAGCCGTGATGGGCACTTTTGTCACTTGTGTTGACCGGTTTCGATGATATTTGGTAGATAGGTTTCGTTTGGATTGTAATTGTGTTCCGAATGTGTTTTAAGTGGAATCGAATATACCGTTGTCGGTTTTTGGCGTCATCTAGCGGTTTTCAATAATCCTTCTAAAAAGAGAATGGTGACAGAGACTTGAAATTTGGTATGTCATATTTGGGGTCTAATTATGCGTCACACGTTTTGAATGCAATCAAATATACCGTGTGTGTGGGGGGGGGTAATTTTTTTAGCCAGTAAATTAATAAATCCATGAGTCAAAATGGCAGAGTATTTACTTTAAGGAGCACAAAATATTAAAAACTCACCTGCCAATGCCATTATTCGAACTCGCTCAGGTTTATCTGTTCTTGCTTCTCTCGCAACCTCTTTCAAAATGTCCAATAAATGTTTTCCATGAGTTAAAGTTACCATTAAAGTTTCAAGCATTGAACGACGTACTTCTCGAGTTCGAGATAAAAGTTCTTTTAATGATTCTAAGTTGGATGGAAGAGAAGATGAACAAATAGTTTCCAGAAGTTTCATGCAGTCATAGCATCTGTCTGCTTCACTGTAACAGAATAAAGTGATCAATCAATCAATAGTGGTATAATTATGATCAATAGTAGTATAATCGTTTCTAATGGTAGCCAGATGTGTCAGAAGCCAGCTCTAAATAAGTTGGTGTTGTTATTGTTTGGTGCTAATGGTTTGAACTGTAAGAAATGGGTGTGATTGAAACTCCATATTTGGTGAAATCTGAGAGGGCTAGTCCGAGAGATCGAAGATCTGGTTATAATAATAATAGTCCTTATTTATACTGCCCGAATAGGACTGAAAGAGTCCCTTGACACCGGCAGTTTTTTTGGGTGCTTTTATTATGTGGTAAATATCTCATATTCTTGAGGATAAAATTCCATGGATTCGCTGGGCTTGAACCCACGCCCTACTGTTTACAAGTCAGAGCGTCTTACCACTACGCAACCATATAGGCATGCTTAGTTACTTTTTGCTCAATGGATACTGGTTCGGAGCCAAAACGGACTGTCTTTTGTCGGTGGATGTAGGAGGGCAAGTCGGTGACGTGCCCAGTTGGGTGGTGGTGACGGAAAGGTATTGCACACATTGACTTCAGTAGAGTTACTATGTGGGTCTCTTGAATTTTTTTTAAAAAGAGGCTCCTAGTCATACTTCAATTCTGGTTTATTGTCCCTATAAAAGAGAGATTAATGCTAGCAAGTTTTCTTTGCCCTACTTGTGGTAATCGACATTCCACTGTAACCTACCTGTGGTAATCGATATTCCACTGTAACCTACCTGTGGTAATCGAGATTCCACTGTAACCTACCTATAGTAATCGACATTCCACTGTAACGTACCTGTGGTAATCGACATTCCACTGTAACCTACCTGTGGTAATCGACATTCCACTGTAACCTACCTGTGGTAATCGACATTCCACTGTAAAATGATTTTCCTTCTCTGCAGATAATGATTATAGCAAGCTTTCTTTGCCCTACCTGTGGTAATCGACATTCCACTGTTACCTACCTGTGGTAATCGACATTCCACTGTAAAATGATTTTCCTTCTCTGCAGATAATGATTAACGTCTTTCCATGCCAATCCTAAAGACTCTGCCATGGCTGCATAGACCTCTGGTCGAGGTCGTTCAGTCGCAATAAGTTTGTCAGCTTGGCGAAGTAATTCTTCAACTGGACTGTGTTTACTCTGAAAAAGAACATTCATACCGAAATTATTTGTGTTAATAAACAGCTTCATTTTAAAAAAAATACATATTACCGATACATGAACGGCCAATCCTCCGACCGAAAGCCCCACTGAGCTAATTGCAAACCCACATTGACCTCACCCAGCCTGGGTTGGGCCGGAAAAAAGGCCATCGCGATATCAGTGACTGAGTTTGTGTGCCATCGCGATGTTGCTATCAGTGACTGAGTTCATGTTCCATCGCGATGTTGCTATCAGTGACTGAGTTTGTGTGCCATCGCGATGTTGCTATCAGTGACTGAGTTTATGTGCCATCGCGATGTTGCTATCAGTGACTGAGTTTGTGTGCCGTCGCGATGTTGTTCTTGTGGTGTCAGTGACTGAGTTTGTGCGCCGTCGCGATGTTACTATCAGTGACTGAGTTTGTGTGCCATCGCGATGTTGCTATCAGTGGCTGAGTTTGTGTGCCATCGCGATGTTGCTATCAGTGACTGAGTTTGTGTACCATCGCGATGTTGTTCTTGTGGTGTCAGTGACTGAGTTTGTGTGCCGTCGCGATGTTGCTATGAGTGACTGAGTTTATGTGCCATCGCGATGTTGCTATCAGTGACTGAGTTTATGTGCCATCACGATGTTGTTCTTGTGGTGTCAGTGACTGTGTTTGTATGCCTCCGCGATGTTGTTCTTGTGGTGTCAGTGACTGTGTTTGTGTGCCATTGTACCCTGCTATTGGAACAAACAACCCCTAATAGCTACATAGGTAGACACAAATTTTCGATTTATATATTTACTTGCAGATAGTAAAGTCTTACTTCGATTTGTCGAATAACTTCATTTTGAGTTTCTAGTAGATGCGAGGCTTCAGTCAATGTGTTTCCAAGTAATGTGAGAGCCGGTTCCACCTCTAAAACTTTAAGTTCAATATCACTTCGACTCTGAAACAAATACAAAATAAAAATTATTAACCCTAGCAATGCCAAATGGGGGGGGGGGGGGA
>CM022880.1:2257103-2282113 GCA_012654025.1 Pachypsylla venusta | reverse complement strand
ATGCAAGAAATAAGTGTGTGTAAACACTGTCAAAAGACATTTGTCTGTGTGGGATGTCAGGAAGGACAAAGTTCTGGTTCAGAATAGATTTCCTAGGGTCTAGCGATTTTTTTTTTTATTTTCATTTACATTATTTTATTCCTGGGATTTAATTTTACTTTTATGTAAGATAATAATTGATTTAGTTTATATTTTTTTTTAGTTTATAATAAAGTAATAGCGACTTATTGTAATAAAAAAATCATTTTATCCTTTATTTTGTTTGCGGGTACTTTGTACCCCGCCCCCCCATTGGCAATGCACGTAATTGAATAGAACTTGGCAATCCTAGGGTTACTGAGAAGATCATTATACGAGTTTTATGTGATACTTTTCAGAACACATGTACAACCAAGGTCGGATGTTTATGAACCATGCGACCACATTTGGCAAACGTACTAACTTTTGCATTAATAGTTTTAAGTGTGCCCGCATTACATTACAAGTGTGTGGCCATATGATGACCATTGACTGGCACTGGCAACATATTTTGATTACGGCCTTGACCAATCTGTTGATCACTAGCGATTAATATAAAATGAATGGACATCTTGCAGAATTTTTTTTCTAGGTCAGTAAGAACTACGTATGTATATTTATGATTGTCAGTATACTCTCCTGTACAGGGTGTACCAAAAGTCTTCATCAAGTAGATCAGTAAGAACTACGTATGTATATGATTGTCAATATACTCTCCTGTACAGGGTGTCCCAGAAGTTCTCAACAAGTAGATCAGTAAGAACTACGTTTGTATATGATTGTTAGTATACTCTCCTGTACAGGGTATCCCAAAAAACCTTATCAATTTTACATAACTTTTGAACGCACACATAATAATGAACCTTTGGAATAGCACGAAAAAATTATACCTCCCCCCCCCCCNCCCCCCCCCCCCCCCCCATTCAAAAGGGCCCAATATTTTGTTTTTTGAAAATGCTTTTTATCTTTTTAGCGGTTTGTAATAGAAACGTAATATTTTGATATGTAATGGCTGGTGTGTTAAGGGATTTTCGATTTTGAAAATTTTGGGAGCCCTGGCCACCCCCTGGGGGGCAGAGGGTCCAATATTTTGTTTTTTGAAAATTATTTTTTAAAATTTGATTCAGATATTTTTTTTCTACAAATGACTGCGACACGTGTACACCTGATCATCTTGATACACTAGTTTATAACATCCTGGCGAACGCTTTCCCCCCTCCCAGCCTATATTTATCCTGTATTCAACGTGCCATTGTCGTAGCAAAACATACGATTTCTCTGTTCCCTGAGGAAGCAAATTATTTTTTCTTCGAACTCAGGATGTAGGCAGAGCGGATGTAAAAGTAGATCAGTAGGTACAGACCATTCTGAAGATGAGAAAGGCACGGCTCTCTAACTCTAGATTGACGATAAATTATTATTATCTTCAATCTGAGAGTCAACTTGAATCTTGTCTGAGATCCAACTTAAATTTCTATCATGTCAAACAGTTGCCAACGTCTATGGCACGTTGAATACACCAGTTCCCTGTGGACCACTGAAGATAAGCAACGCCCAGCGAGCAACGTAAATAGGTTGTACCATGTGTCCGCGTGGGTTCGCGCCCTCGTGATGCTGGCTATTTTTTCGGCCCAACCCAGGCTGGGTCAGGTCAATGTGAGTAGCTGGTTTGCAAGTTTCCAGTGAATGGAGGGTAAAACCCCCGTCTTGAATGACCAATATACCGGGTGTTTTTAAATACCGGAACCCTTGGATAAATCCTAAAGTATTGATTTTCAGAAAAAATGTTCTATACAAAACTTTTAGGAAATTTAAAGGGAAATACAATAATGGCCTTAGATTGGACCTTGACTTTGTTTTTGACGGTTATTTGGAGGTTAACTTTGAAATTTAAAATGGGAACCCCCATTTTTTATTGCGGATTCGGAAAGAGCGGAAAATTTCACGTTAGAATAATCAGAGGTTCCGGTATTTAATGAACACACGGTATGTTAAAGTGACGTTACGCTATATAATTGATACATAACTGATTGTTCTGTGAATTGCAGACCTCACTCAGTTTCATGGAAAATATCTTAGTGTGCTATTTATCGAGACTTGAAAAAAGAAACACTGCACCAGAATATGCTATGACAGTTGGACTATTTCTATTTAAAATTTTCAGTTTAGTTTAACCCTATAATGCCCTGGATGACACATATGTCACACGATTTTCAAGCACGTGTTTAATGGCTGTCGTTGTATTTTCCTGTTTAAAATAGTGTGCTAACTTCTCACCCGTGTTCTCAGTTTCAAAACAAGACCAAAACATCTCATTTCGAATATATATTCTGTGTGTGCTGTGTTATCATTTCTACGGAGATGTTTGTGTGGTCAAGATGTGCCGTGGAGAGGTAAGTTTATTTCCATTAAATCTTTTGATTAATTGTACGAACCAAGTATTAAACGAATTTATTCGAAAGTTTAGAGTATGCAGCTTTATAAAATCATAGGAGCTTGTCTCTAAACATTTTATTTTATCCAGGGTACTTGGTCAAATAAGCTGTGACATATGTGTCACACTGGGTATACAGACATGACTTTTCATTATTCAGTAGAATATTCATTTTTTGTTGTTCTTGGTACCCCCATGCTATTTTTCACTCATCCCTCCTATTATTTACTCACACCTGCTATTTTTTTTGTGCTCACAGGAGAGGATCAGAAATATTCTCGATGAGCTAGATGGTAATATGAGTAATTTTGCCGACTCAGATGACAGTGGAGACGAGGACGAGCTGACCCTAGCAAAGTCCCAGTAGGTACACCTGAGAACAGAAATCCGGAGCCTGCATTTCGATCAGCATATTTATGTAGATGTGCCTCCAGATTCAAGCGAGGAAACAGTAGACCATGCTACTGAAGAAGCTCTCAATCAAAGGTTTTCAAGGTTTCAATGGCAGTGGATTAATTATGAGCTTCACAAACTGAGACCATGGTTGAAGGTCCTAAAAGAAAACTGCCTGAAAAAGGAACCTGAAAAATGTCATAGTGTTGACGAAATGATGATCGCGTTCAAGGGATTTTTTCTTCTTATTTTAACAATAAATTTGATCTCATTCTGATCTCGTTCAATCAATTTTACCGCCTGATTCTAGAAAGATAGTCTATCTAGTACCACAACAAAGATAAGAATATTGTAGAAAATTGTAGTCAGTCACAAATGCCCAGTGTGACATATATGTCACCGCCCGTCAGCTGCCACCCGTGAGGTCGGTGGTCAAAAAATCACCATTTTCGTGGTCAAGGGATCCAACTTACATGAAATCAGCATAAAAATATTTTTTGCCTCGGATATTTCTAGTCTTAGGCATTATAGGGTTAAAATAGGATCCCTTGGTGAAGTAAAGAGAAGGATCTTATGAAGGAAGATGGAGTGTTTTTCCGAAAGAACTCTTTCGGTCCGCATCAAAAAGATCAGAAATCCAACTTGTTCGATGAAATATTATAATTCAAATGTATATTTCTTTCTAGGAGGACTTGAAAAAATACTTCCAAGGCACCCAAGTCCATGCCAATCGTAAGAGGCACCTAAAGGAAGGGTCGGAAACCATATCATTTCCATTACCCATGTAGAAAACAAGGAGAAGCTACTGCATTATCCGTAAGGATTCTCAAGTATCAACAATTGATGGGAGTTGTTGCCAACCAGCCTAGCCACATGGCTATTGTAATTATATTTGTGTGCGCCTTGCATTTCAATTTAATATGATGCAATGTGTTGTACAGAAAAATTGAAGGTCCGTCAGCCGTCATACGCATACGAGTTGCGATTTCCAGATTTTGCGCATAACATAAATTACTTTTTACGCATTCTGTAAATTACCTTTATTAGACCGAATGAAGGTCCAGTTTTAATTCCAAGATTATCTGCCTCATTAGTTCAGTGGTTAAGCGCTCGCCTGGTAAACATGAGGGCGTGGGTTCAATGTCTAGCAGAGGTAGGATTTTTTCCTCATTAATTTAAGTATTTGACCACATAAAAATAGAACTCTGAGGGTTGGGTTGTAGGAAATGTCTCAGACATTAACCTCGCCTAGTGGTTAACTTCCACTCAAGAGTCTATTTTTTACTTTTTTCTTTTGTTTGTGTCACAATAACTCTCGAACGCCTCATCTGATTTTCAAGAAATTATTTTTTTCTTTTGTTTGTGCCACAATAACTCTCGAACGCCTCATCTGATTTTCAAGAAATTATTTTTTCTTTTGTTTGTGCCACAATAACTCTCGAACGCTTCACATGATTTTCAAGATTTTTTCCTTTGTATGTGCCACAATAACTCTCGAACGTTTCATATGATTTTCAAGATTTTTTTCTTTTGTTTGTGCCACAATAACTCTCAAACGCCTCATCTGATTTTCAAGAAATTCTTTTTTTCTTTTGTTTGTGCCACAATAACTCTCGAACGCCTCATCTGATTTTCAAGAAATTATTTTTTCTTTTGTTTGTGCCACAATAACTCTCGAACGCTTCATATGATTTTCAAGAAATTCTTTTTTTCCCTTTGTTTGTGCCACAATAACTCTCGAACGCTTCATATGATTTTCAAGAAATTCTTTTTCCTTTGTTTGTGCCACAATAACTCTGGAGCGCCTCATCTGATTTTCAAGAATTTTTTTTTTCTTTTGTTTGTGCCACAATAATTCTCGAACGCTTCACATGATTTTCAAGATTTTTTTCCTTTGTTTGTGACAATAACTCTCGAACGTTTCATATGATTTTCAAGATTTTTTTCCTTTGTTTGTGACAATAACTCTCGAACGTTTCATATGATTTTCAAGATTTTTTTTCTTTTGTTTGTGTCACAATAACTCTCGAACGACTCATCTGATTTTCTAGAAACTTAATATGGACCTTTTTTAGGTTCATAAAAGAATGATTAGCGACCTATTAGACCATCGAGGGCCAACGTCTTTCGCCAGTTGAATACACCATTTCCCGTAAGAAGCACAGAAGTTAAGCAACGTCAAACAAGCTTGTGTCATGTGGGTGTACACGTAGGTTCGTACCCTCGTGATGCTGGCTATTTTTCCGGTCCAAACCAAGCTAGGTGAGGTCAATGTAGATAGCTAGTTTGCATGTTTCCAACGAATGGAGAGTAAAACCCCGGTCTCGACTGACCAATGTTAAAGAGACGTTAAGCAAAAATAATAATAATAAGTTCTTTAAACTTTTGTATGTATGACGTTCGAGAGTTATCCACGATAACTCTCGAACGCCTTGTCCGATTTTGATGAAACATTAGTGATGTATTACGTTCTGATTAGAACGGTTGAGGACCCTATTGGGAGACCCCAGTGAACGCCAAAATCTAGTTATGTTGTGGAACCCGAGTGAGGTTCATATGGTTGACAAAACCAATAATTGGTTAGCGAGAACAATGAACTGGTTAAAAAATAAAACTCTCCGGACGAGACGACATGTATTACGATCTGATTAGAGCGGTGAGGACCCTATTGGGAGACCCCAGGGAACCCCAAAATCTAGTTATGTTGTGGAACCCGAGTGAGGTTCATATGGTTGACAAAATCAATAATTGGTTAGCGAGAACAATGAACAGGTTAAAAAATAAAACTCTCTCCGGACGAGACGACATGTATTACGATCTGATTAGAGCGGTGAGGACCCTATTGTGAGACCCCAGGGAACCCCAAAATCTAGTTATGTTGTGGAACCCGAGTGAGGTTCATATGGTTGACAAAACCAATAATTGGTTAGCGAGAACAATGAACTGGTTAAAAAATAAAACTCTCTCCGGACGAGACGGGGTATACTTTCCAAATCAACATCAGAAGTCTCTCTCATCGTCTACATACATTCCACAGAAAGTAATGCCATCACGGAACTGGTCATCTCCATAAATGTAAAACCAAGAAAAGAATAGCAGATCTGGTTGCAAGTTTAAGGATTCATATAAGAACAACAGCAACAACTGGTTGTCAGGTTAACAAACCAGGACACATTACTGACAGACTGGCAGATATAGAAAAGCATTTTTTCACAATCGTATTTCTGTGAATCTCTCTCACTCACCATGAGGTAGCCGAATGGAGTCGAAATACCAATCAGCAAATCCATGAATATAAAATTAAATCTCCAATATACCAAATTTCATCCAAATCGGACCAAACGTTTGAAAGTAGTCGAGGAACAAAACAGACATATTCAGGGACGTAACTAGGCTAGTCAGTACCCGGGGCAACCACCCGTGGCGCCCCTAAAAAAAAACTACACCCGTTTTGACGCCCAAGAATCTCGCGCATTCAAAGGATTTCCTGTTACACCCTGTTTTGGGAGTATCTTTGGGTTGTTTTAAAAATGCCAAAATCACAGGATTTCCTGTAACACCCTGTTTTGGAAGTAGCTTTTGATTGTTTTAAATATGCCAAATTCACAGGATTTCCTGTAACACTGGTTATTGAGAGTAGCTTTGGGTTGTTTTAAAAATGCCAAATTCACAGGATTTCCTGTAACACCCGGTATTGAGTGTAGCTTTGGGTTGTTTTAAAAATGCCAAATTCACAGGATTTCCTGTAACACCCGGTATTGAGTGTAGCTTTGGGTTGTTTTAAAAATGCCAAATTCACAGGATTTCCTGTAACACCCTGTTTTGGAAGTAGCTTTGGTTGTTTTAAAAATGCCAAATTCACAGGATTTCCTGTAACACCCTGTTTTGGAAGTAGCTTTGGGTTGTTTTAAAAATGACAAATTCACAGGATTTCCTCTAACACCCTGTTTTGGCAGTAGCTTTAGGTTGTTTTAAAAATGATAAATTCACAAGATTTCCTGTCACACCCTGTTTTGGCAGTAGCTTTGAGTTGTTTGACTAGGAGCCTCACGTACTATTAATTTCTTAAATCTTTAAACCAAATCGTTTAACTCTTTTATTGCGGCCATTACTCGCCAATCACATTAAAATAACTACTGAATCGTTTTCACGACGCTGAGTGCAATGCCAATGTGATATTCACTAGACGGGAGGATTGCACGAGGAAAGTATAGGTTTGACTGACTTAATAGTGTGAAAAGGTGAGGAAGCAAAATTGTAGGTAAGGAATAAGTACAAGGTTTAAATTATGTTACACACAGATCGCCCCCNATCCCCCCCCCCCCCCGAACCTCCAAATAAGATGCCGCACCTCAAATGTATTATTATCAATAGGCACATCAACACCAAATACCAAGAGATACCTACCTATACCTACCATCCTACCTACTACCTACTTCAATACTGTTAAATGATTAGAACATTACATTACATACATATAGGTAGGTACAGGGTGTATGAATATATTTTTTTTTTTAATTTGGCTTACCGTCTCTTTAACATCTATTGGTCATTCAAGACGGAGGTTTTACCCTCCATTCGCTGGAAACTTGCAAACCAGCTATACCCACATTGACCTCACCCAGCCTGGGTTGGGCCGGAAAAATGAGCCAACGATACGTGGTGTTCCCAAGCGGTCACCCATCCAAGTACTGACCACGCCCGGACGTTGCTTAACTTCAGTGATCTGACGGGAACTGGTGTATTCAACGTGGTATGATCGTTATATTGATTGAGGAGTTAAGTATTAATACAGTACAGTAGAACGCCAATTATCCGAATCAATTGTTTTCCGGGGTCATTCGGATAGTCGGACATATTCGGAAAATTTGGTTTTTAGGATACTAAGGGCACTTAGTAAAAAACACTTTTTTTTTACTTACAAATGATAAAACACGTTTTTATCGATATTAAAGTATACAACAAATAGTTTCCAATGGAATTATTTAGGTACATATAGGGATGTACATGTGTCATGTGTAATACACAAGTTTTTTTTTTTTTTTTTNTTTTTTTTTTTTTTTTTTTTTTTTTTTTTTTTTTTTTTTTTTTTTGAGACAGTCGGATATTCGGCGTTCTACTGAAATTTTAAAACAAATAAGTAAAAAACGGTCTTTCAAAATTATCTCCCTCCGAACTTCGGGGCTGGAGGGATTGTTGTGGAAAATAAATTTTTCCAGACGAACTTCGGTAATATTTTTGTCATTGAAAACAGAAATTTGTATGTTTAATTGGGCGGAGCGAAGCGTAGCCTTATACTCCCTACAAACTGCAAACTTTTGTTACCCTACTCCTCCGAAACTACTCAACCTTTTTTACCAAATTTTTTTCTTCATATTCTGCATATACCCAAGGGTGCATATATCTATTTTCAGAACGATATTTTGAACCGTTTCTGTTACCAAATTCAGAGAGTTATGGTCCGATATCTTAAATTTTGTCGCGACAACATATCAATTAATAGCGAAAAAGTTTTAGGTGGCTTCTCAATACTTAATAATTTAGGACAAAATTTACTAAATTTTGACAAACCATTCCAGAGTTACAAGTTCGAATCCGGGATTGGGGAAAATAAAATTTATTTTATGCTAAAGTTTATGTGGTGCCCGAAAATTCGAGGTGAAACAGATGGCTCCGCCCGTTTTTGTCTACGGACACACCTAGTTAATTTTATGAACTCCGGACCTCTTACTTAGTCACATATAGTAATAATAGCAGAAAAAGCAGACGATGAGAAAAAAGTGTACTTTTCAGAAGCCTACATCCCCGATTTGACTTGACCCGATGGATTTTGTTGAAACTTTATATACTTCGTCTCTGAGTTCGCCCCAGACGTCGGAAACAATCATTTTTATCCTGAGGTGTACAGTTTTACTTCTGGAAGTAGCTGAAATCGGCAATGTAGACTGTGCCCTATAATGTACGCTTGGTAGCTATCACTTTTTTTGACTTGGCATGGCGGAGTACAACTTTCATCAATACCAGATCAGGCATTCGAGACTTAGCGTAGTACAAAAAGACAAACGATTAAACAGACAAAACAACGAAAAATGTTTAAACCCCAAACAAAAATTCGTTCAAACAATTTTACTCAAAACTACAAATTTGAGTTTTCAATGAATTGCCGTGCCGTAGTGAGGAGCCAAAGCTATTGAGGATTTTCCCCCCCAAAAAAAACCTGCAGCCTTGTAGCTCAGAGAGTCAAAATTTTCGGACCCATGTAGATAGAACATTTTCCTATTTACTTGGTCCCAGGATAATATTGTTACATTTTCATCAAACAGTTGATACACGCTGTATACCCAAAGCCAACTTGGAATTAACAAAAACAAACGTTTCTTTTTCCAATTCTAAACCGTTCCCAAGATAACCGAAGACGTAAATACTTCCAATTCAATTATGGCTTGAGAACTTCCAGAGTAAAAATAAGTCATACTTCAGATTGTGAGATGCTACTTGAGGGTGACATCCTCAAGTCCACTAGAGCCGAAGGCGTAAATTCTTCCAATTAAATTATGACTTACGGACTTCCAGAGTAAAAATAGGTCATACTTGAGATTGTGAGACGTTACTTGAGGGTGACGTACTCAAGTCCACCAGAGCCGAAGGCGTAAATTCTTCGAATTCAATTATGACTTACGAACTTCCAGAGTAAAAATAGGTCATACTCGAGATTGTGAGATGGTACTTGAGGGTGACATCCTCAAGTCCACCAGAGCCGAAGGCGTAAATTCTTCCAATTAAATTATGGCTTGAGAACTTCCAGAGTAAAAATAGGTCGTACTTGAGATTGTGAGATGGTACTTGAGGGTGACATCTTCAAGTCCACCAGAGCCGNTTGTGAGATGCTACTTGAGGGTGACATCCTCAAGTCCACTAGAGCCGAAGGCGTAAATTCTTCCAATTAAATTATGACTTACGGACTTCCAGAGTAAAAATAGGTCATACTTGAGGTTGTGAGATGGTACTTGAGGGTGACGTACTCAAGTCCACCAGAGCCGAAGGCGTAAATTCTTCGAATTCAATTATGACTTACAAACTTCCAGAGTAAAAAAAGGTCATACTTGAGATTGCAAGATGGAACTTGAGGGTGACATCCTCAAGTCCACCAGAGCCGAAGGCGTAAATTCTTCCAATTCAATTATGACCTACGAACTTCCAGAGTAAAAATAGGTCATATTTCAGATTGTGAGATGGTACTTGAGGGTGACATCCTCAAGTCCACTAGAGCCGAAGGCGTAAATTCTTCCAATTCAATTACGGCTTACGAACTTCTTTGTAAAAAGGTAGTATTTTACGAATCCCCTAAGAAAAACTGACCAAGTGTAAAGTCGCTATTACTTTAAGAGAATTGAGACAGAAGAACTTGCAAGAATAAATTTAAGTGCGAGCAGCAACAATAAACTTGGCCCCAATAATAGATATCACTACTTTCATATTTTACATATTTAACAACATAATAAAATGGAACATAGTTGTGATGTTTAAATTTGAACACAGTTCTGCTCTTTGTTCCGTTCCCATACTATTGGAACACCCTGTATGATCACAGGTTTACATATTTAACAACATAATAAAATGGAACATAGTTGTGATGTTAAATTTAAACACAGTTCTGCTCTTTTGTTCCGTTCCCATACTATTGGAACACCCTGTACGATCACAGGTTTACATATTTAACAACATAATAAAATGGAACATAGTTGCGATGTTAAATTTGAACACAGTTCTGGCTCTTTCTTCCGTTCCCATACTATTGGAACACCCTGTATGATCACAGGTTTACATATTTAACAACATAATAAAATGGAACATAGTTGTGATGTTACAATTTTGCTCTTTGTTCTAAATAAATGCATTTTGCGAAGCTAAATCACGTCCGCTTTCATAATCATTCATCATACTGGGAATCTCATCAAATAGTTCGTTAAAATTAGGCATTTTCAAAAAAAAAAAAACTGCCAATGTGACGCATGGGTTTCTGGCAAAAAATTNAAAAGATTGATATTCTACGTTTTAATGCAGTTATATATCTACGATGACATAGAGTCAACTTCCATCCTTAGACTCGACTAGACTGATGATGAATCGAAATAGTGTTTTTGGTATTTTGTTTTAAATTTATTTTAAAATTTAACAACTGAAGGAGAAATTATGGCAGAATTTTCAAATACTTGTAGAGAAAAAAACAAAAACAATTTGAATAATTCTGGCCCAAAGGAATTCTGTAGTCACGAAAAAACACAAATAAACTTTCGGGTATCCGCTAGAACTCTAACAATTCGTGGAAAACGTTCTTTTACCCCTTCAGAATCAGAACCATCCTCAGTACTACTGTTACAAAATAATTGCAATCGACTTGTTCACCAAATCGCCACCCTGAACAATTTTAACATCCTCATAAAGAAGAAGAAATAATTCACTCACAGGCCATATTTACTTTACCATCACATAAAACACACTATTCCCTGCCAAAATACATCTTTCAATTCAATCAGAACCATCCTCAGTACTACTGTTATAAAATAATTGCAATCGACTTGTTCACCAAATCACCACCCAGAACATTTTTAACATCCTCATAAAGAAGAGGAAATAATTCACTCACAGGCCATATTTACTTTACCATCACATAAAACACACTATGCCCTGCCAAAATACATCTTTCAATTCAAATTGATTAAAAAAAAGATACACATTCAGTAATTATTTATACCCTCGTATGTAGATATGTCTGTCCGTCTGTATAAAATCTCACACAATTCAAGTGTATAAAAAGTAGTGTATAATGATGAATCATTCAAAATAATGCTCAAAATAGATACTCCTTAAAGTATAAGGCATATGAGTAAAATAATGAACCCATGTGTGTAATGAAATTGGCAGTGTTTTATTAATTGTAAATCTATCTATCTATAATAATAAAACTCAATGTAGGTAAAGATAAATGTGTGTATGTGTGTATGTATCACTAACTGTTTAGCCAAAACGGTAAGAGATATTGAAAAATTGATGAGAATGGATCCCCCCGAAACCATAGGTTGAAACGATAAAAAATTATAAGAATATAAAAATGTCGAACCGTTTTTGAGTTACGGCCGATTTTACGATTTTTGACCGATATCTTAAATTTGTTCGCGACAACATATCACATCAAAGCGAGAAAGTTTTAGAACGCATTTTAAACCTTAATTTAGACCATATAATTTGCAAAAAGCTACCCAACCGTTCTCGAGTTACAGCCGTTTTTCCGATTTTTGTAAGGAAACGGCCGTTTTTCCGATTTTCTCTAAGGCGCCAAGGTAGGGGCCGTAGCGAAGCACGAAATCATAAAATACTATTAGTACGGGAACGGCAATTCCTCTAGGGCGCCAAGGTAGAGGCCGTAGCGAAGCACGAAATCATAAATTGGCTATTATTAGGGTTCAACCCATCCTGGGTGATATCAATTTGGGTAGCTGGTTTACAGATCAAGTTCACTGAAGTGAACTGTTCTGCCCTACTTGTAAGTTCATCGTTCTTCTTCAAAATATTTTGAGGATTCGTTCTTACAGATCAAGTTCATTGAAGTGAACTGCTCGGGCCTACTTATAAGTTCAACGTTCTTTTTCAAAATATTTTGAGGATTTGTTCTTACAGATCAAGTTCACTGAAGTGAACTGTTCTGCCCTACTTATAAGTTCATCGTTCTTCATCAAAGTATTTTGAGGATTTGTTCTTACAGATCAAGTTCACTGAAGTGAACTGTTCTGCCCTACTTAAAAGTTCATCGTTCAAAGTATTTTGAGGATTTGTTCTTAGGGATCAAGTTGACTGAAATGAACTGTTCTGCCCTACTTAGAAGTCCATCGTTCAAAGTATTTTGAGGATTTGATCTTACAGATCAAGTTCACTGAAGTGAACTGTTCTGTCTTACTTATAAGTTCTTCTTCAAAGTATTTTGAGGATTTGTTCTTACAGATCAAGTTCACTGAAATGAACTGTTATGCCCTACTTAGAAGTTCATCGTTCAAAGTATTTTGAGGATTTGTTCTTAGAGATCAAGTTCACTGAAGTGAACTGTTCTGCCCTACTTATAAGTTCATCGTTCTTCTTCAAAGTTCAGTTCAGGTTTTACTCCTTTGTACACTTTTGACTTTCTTTGAACTCGGTTTTATAAAATCGTTCTTATTTTAAGTTCAGAATTCATAATTAGGTATATAAAAGTAACTCTGAGCTTCTAGAGTGCCGAGTTTTTTCTCTTATCAGTGATTATTACCAGCGGGGAAATCTCAACGTATATTAACAATCTATTTCTTTTGATGATTTCACAAAGTTTCGAGTATTATCGAATTACTCGGAATTTGATATTTTGATTAGTCATTAAATCAAATATTTTTTTTCTAACATTTCAAATACATTTTTTTTTTTTTTTAAATATTACAAAACTTCTAAAGATTTGGTAAGTGTATTTCCAAATCTTGTGTCGAAGTGAACTATAGATCTCGTTCAATTCCCCGGTTGGTCCAAAGTCGCCGAAAATCAGTTCATTCTATGAATATGAAAGATGTCCTTACCAAATTTCATCCAAAATCGAATAAGGCGTTCGAGAGTTATCGTGAAAAAAGACATACAATCAAACAAAATAAAACTATTCGTGTTAAAACTAGACCTCGCTTAAGGATTTTAAGAGCTAGATGCCGATAGGGAAAAGATTTAGGGCCATATTCTAAAACTCCACTTGAGTGTGAATTGGAGTGGTCACTACCAGTTGAGTGTAGTTTTAGAATATGGCCCTCAGTCATATTTCGAGCTGAGAAGGTGTCATTTACGTTTTCGTCTTCTGGAAGAAACTACGTACGACTGATCCAAATGATTATAGGTTAATAGAACCTCATTAACTGAGAACGTTATATGTTATACGCTTACCGTGGACAAGGTTCCATTTAACTACATTCAGTCACTCGACGTAGCGCGATTTGTAGTCGCGCGTAGTCGCTTCCAAAAGACGACCACCCTTAGGGCCTATATTTTAATCACAAAAAAAGAAACAGAAATTGTTTCCAGAACATAGCCATTATTAGTGTGTTTGGTTATTTTGTAATTGATTGGTTGACTATTGGCCTTAGTCCTTATCGATATATTTGAAAAACGATATATCGATATATTTTTGAGCGATATGCCATCACTAGCCATCACATTGTGGTCAAAATGTATAACTGGACCATCTCATTTATATTTACCTATTTTGGGTTATTTAAATTGTTCCTCGTCATTTTATGTTGACACAGTTGTACACGCATTATATTATCATAATAGAAACACAGTGTTAGTGTTATGTCATATTGTCACACTTGTACGTAAAACATAAACAAAATAATAAGATTTGGCTTTCACAATACTAAACTGCAATTCAAAACCAGGGTGGTGTATCCAAAAACAATATTTTCAGAGCATAGTCATAGAAATCCCCTCCAATCAATGCTTTGGGGGGGGGGGGGTTTTNGGGGGGGGGGGGATTTTTACTTTAATTTTTTTGGTGGTCGAATGAGAGAAAATAGACAATTTATCAGTTGGGCTTATCGTAAATTTTGCTGATATTTTTGAAGTTATACTTCTTTAGGCGCGTTATGAAAAAATGATGAGAGTGAAATTTTATTTTCCCGTGACGCGAGAGCGTGACGCAAATTCTGTGACGCGAGAGCGTAACGCAAAACTGTATGCATTCTGAAACTACTTATCCGATTGCAATTAAATTTGATGGGTGCATTCCTGGGAAGATTTTTGTCTAGATTCCATCCCTATAATGTTAAGCTACACCGAATAAGGAACAAACAATGGATGGGTGACAGCAAAAAAGTTCGCGTTTTTCGAATTAAATGACATTCTTTCTCGAAATTTGTAGCGAAGACATATCAACTCAAAGCGATAAAGTTTTATGCGATATCTTACTCCTTCATTTAGGATATTTGCAACTCCAATGATAAGATACACCGAGTAGGGACGAACAATGGATTGGTGACAGCAAAAAAGTTACGTTTTTCGACATAAATGACATTTTTGCTCGAAATTTCTCGCGACGACCTATTTGGCACAGTGGATGGGTGCATTCCTGGGAAGATTTTTTCTAGGTCCCATATCTCTAATGTTAAGCTACACGGAGTAGGGACAAACAATGGATGGGTGACAGCAAAAAAGTTCACGTTTTTTCGTTTGGTCGAAAACCAAAATGACATTTTTTCTCTATCAACTCAAAGCGAGAAAGTTTTAGGTTACATATTTTGCAACACTAATGTTAAGCTACACCGAGTAGGGGCAAAAAAGAAGTATAACTTCTCACGCGCGTATATGTATATATGTACACACACCCATATTTTTTTTTTTTTNTTTTTTTTTTTTTTTTTTTTTTTTTTTTTTTTTTTTTTTTTTTTTTTTGTCTACTATATTATAACAAAAAAGTAAATCGAACGTGATATTTTATGCAAAATCCGAAAAATGACTAATGTAGGTCTCAAGTATCCAATTACACACCCATACCATCTTGCCCCGGTCTCTTCTATACTATATACCCTGACAGATGGGTTACTTAAATTATGCTTTCAGTGAGGCACGAAATCACTTCTCTTCTCTTCGTAGTCTAGACCTATCTGCATCTCCAAAGCCTTAAGGCGGAGGATAGACGGGAGTAAAATTGCCCCTGCCCTAAGTACAATGGCTCACGAGAGTGGCCTAGAGGAAGTCTTCTATCTATCAATAATTATAAAACGCAAAACCCAATTGGTATCACTAATCTTCTCTTCGGAGTCTAAACCTATCTGCATCTCCAAAGCTTTAAGGCGGAGGATAGACGCGGGGCAAAATTGCCTCTGCCCTAAGTACAATGGCTCACGAAAGTGGCCTAGAGGAAGTCCTCTATCTATCAATACTTATAAAACGCAAAACCCAATTGGTATCACTAATCTTCTCTTCAGAGTCTAATCCTATCTACAACTCCAAAGCCTTAAGGCGAAGGATAGACGCGGAGCAAAATTGCCCCTGCCCTAAGTACAATGGCTCACGAGAGTGGCCTAGAGGAAGTCTTCTATCTATCAATACTTATAAAACGCAAAACCCAATTGGTATCACTAATCTTCTCTTCAGAGTCTAGACCTATCTGCATCTCCAAAGCCTTAAGGCGGAGGATAGACGCGGGGCAAAATTGCCCCTGCCCTAAGTACAATGGCTCACGAGAGTGGCCTAGAGGAAGTCCTCTATCTATCAATACTTATAAAACGCAAAACCCAATTGGTATCACTAATCTTCTCTTCAGAGTCTAGACCTATCTGCATCTCCAAAGCCTTAAGGCGGAGGATAGACGCGGGGCAAAATTGCCCCTGCCCTAAGTACAATGGCTCACGAGAGTGGCCTAGAGGAAGTCCTCTATCTATCAATACTTATAAAACGCAAAACCCAATTGGTATCACTAATCTTCTCTTCAGAGTCTAGACCTATCTGCATCTCCAAAGCCTTAAGGCGGAGGATAGACGCGGGGCAAAATTGCCCCTGCCCTAAGTACAATGGCTCACGAGAGTGACCTAGAGGAAGTCTTCTATCTATCAATACTTTTAAACGCAAAACCCAATTCCTGTACTGATTGCTTAATAACAACGCTCCAGGATGGCTTTCTATACTTTACTTACCGTGTCCATATCATTTAAGCTTCAAATTGACTTTCTCCAATATTCGGCTACTTTGACCACTGTGTGGTTTGCCAGAGCCAGGATTTCTTCTGTACAGGTCGTCGAAATTTGGGGTCCCTGAAAGCTCCGAAACTTTTGGGTGCAATCAAATACACGGCTGGCGGTTTTTACCGCTTTTCATTAATCCTGTCTAAAAAGGGAATGGTAAGAGCCAGAGACTTGAAATTTGGTATCTATGACAAAATTAGGGCCTTATTACGCCCCAGATTTTTTTTTTTTTGGGGGGGGNAGTAAAATAATTAACCCATGTGTCACATTGGCAGAGTTTTTACAATCATTCTAAATTTCACTATGCTATTTCTATAAGCTATTCAACAAGCGGCAGTAACCAGTTGTCTCTATTACCATAGCTACTCAATTTTTCCAAAGGAACTGTGTTGTGTTGTTACCCAAAAAGGGTATACTATAATTTTATACTTGATCTTGTAGAAAATTTGTTTAGTTAACGCAATCAGACCAAGTAGAAAATTAGTAAACTTGAACATCAACAATAAAATAGTTTACAAATACGCGAATGCAAAAACCGGTTTACAATACAATATTTGCATGATCAGACGAGAAAAGCAAAATAGAGATTGAACAGATAAAACCAAACGAATGAGAATAAATAATCAACTGACTGACTGACTCCCACAATGTATAAGCCGATGTTTAGTCAGCGATGAGGAGAAAGAGTTGAAAGTTGACGACCTGCCGAATCAGAACATCGGTCAGATACGGTCAGTTCTCAATTAACCAGTCAATCCTCGAAATCCTCGAAGCAATCGGAAGTTGTCAACTTGCCGAATCAGAACATCGGTCAGATACGTTCAGTTCTCTATTGACCAGTCAATCCTCGAAGCAATCGGAAGTTGTCAACTTGCTGAATCAGAACATCGGTCAAATACGTTGAATTCTCTATTGACCAGTCAATCCTCGATACAATCGGAAGTTGTCGACTTGCCGAATCAGAATATCGGTCAGATTCGTTGAGTTCTCTATTTACCAGTCAATCCTCGAAGCAATCGGAAGTTGTCAACTTGCCGAATCAGAACATCGGTCAGATACGTTCAGTTCTCTATTGACCAGTCAATCCTCGAAGCAATCGGAAGTTGTCAACTTGCTGAATCAGAACATCGGTCAAATACGTTGAGTTCTCTATTGACCAGTCAATCCTCGAATTAATCGGAAGTTGTCGACTTGCCCAATCAGAACATCGGAAATGAACGAAATACGGTCAGTTTTCTAATGACCAGCCAAACGAAATAAACGAAATACGGTCAGTTCTGTAATGACCAGCCAAACGAAAATGAACGAAATACGGTCAGTTTTCTAATGACCAGCCAAACGAAATGAACGAAATACGTTCAGTTCTCTAATGACCAGCCAAACGAAATGAACGAAATACGGTCAGGTTTCTAATGAGCAGCCAAACGAAATGAACGAAATACGGTCAGTTCTCTAATTACCAGCCAAACGAAATGAACGAAATACGGTCAGTTCTCTAATGACCAGCCAAACGAAATGAACGAAATACGGTCAGTTTTCTAATGGCCAGCCAGCCAAACGAAATGAACGAAATACAGTCAGTTTTCTAATGACCAGCCAAACGAAATGAACGAAATACGGTCAGTTCTCTAATGACCAGCCAAACGAAATGAACGAAATACGGTGAGTTCTCTAATGACCAGTCAAACGAAATGAACGAAATACGGTCAGTTCTCTAATGACCAGTCAAACAAAATGAACGAAATACGGTCAGTTCTCTAATGACCAGCCAAACGAAATGAACGAAATACGGTCAGTTCTCTAATGACCATCAGTCAAACGAAATGAACGAAATACGGTCAGTTCTCTAATGACCATCAGTCAAACGAAATGAACGAAATACGGTCAGTTCTCTAATGACCATCAGTCAAACGAAATGAACGAAATACGGTCAGTTCTCTAATGACCATCAGTCAAACGAAATGAACGAAATACGGTCAGTTCTCTAATGACCATCAGTCAAACGAAATGAACGAAATACGGTCAGTTCTCTAATGACCATCAGTCAAACGAAATGAACGAAATACGGTCAGTTCTCTAATGACCATCAGTCAAACGAAATGAACGAACTCGAGAGTCACATCTTTTCATTTAAGATTTTCAATACTGAATATTTGGAATCGACCAACGAGAGAAATACGCCCCTCCCACCCAGAAAAATATATATATTACGTTTCAGGGTACTTTTCGGATTTCAAAAATGGACCACACACCGTAAGTGGTAGCTACTTTTGTCACTTGACCGCTTTTGATCTAATTTGATCCTATTTGTTGAGGTTTGAATTGGCTAGAAGCTCGATTTATATATTGGTATTTTTGTACCACGATTCAATAGTTTTTTTTTCATGAAATTAAATATAATTGGATATCCCATTATATTAATTTATGATTAGTTCTTGGGGCCTATTGGTCCACCTGGGGCCGAATTCTGACCATTTAAAGTAAGCGAGTTCACAGAACTACTAGTTATAGGCAAAGTATAATACTTGTACAGTTTCTTCTGGTTGAAAGGTTGAAACTAAAACTAGTCTTACTATTACTATTTTTACTTACTATTACTATTACTTCCCCTTACTATTCTGACACACTGGTGACTAATTTTGCTGCCATATTTGATTTTCAGGGACTTAATGAAGTCAATATTCCAGAAATGCGTCATTGATATAAAAACACATCAAATAATTATGTAGAATTACTAAGGCATTTCTTGTATGTGTGTCATGGCGAGGATTCATTTTTTATCAAAAAATTATATTTTCAGAATTGTATTATTACCTATTATAAATTTTGTAATAGATTTTCACATTTTGATTGAATAAATCTCATTTATTCAATCAAAGAAAAATTGAGCCCAGTATATTTAGATCGATATTTGAGGCAGCATAATGCTGCTCTGCGTGAGCTTTCCTGAAAATCAATGGGTGATAAGAGATTTTACTTTAGCAAAAACTATAATGTAAATGAATACTATTTTGTTATCTTCACAAATTTGGTCCTTGTTATAGTTTTGTTAAAATACAGTTTTTTATGGTGCATAACTACATAGTTTGCCTTATTTGAATAAATATGCAAATATAGAACTGTTCATATCTTTAACTACAAATCAAACTTTATACACTGTTCATGATCGCAAAACATTCTTGTAGCTAAAGAATTTGAACTAATACTTGTAGTTAAAGAATTTGAACTAATACTTGTAGCTACAGAATTTGAACTAATATACTTTAACTAAAAATCAAACTATATACGCTGTTCATGATCGCAAAACATTCTTGAAGCTAAAGAATTTATACAAATCAAACTGTATACACTGTTCATGATCGCAAAACATTCTTGTAGCTAAAAAGTTGTATTTTTCAATTTCTTGTATAAAATTGATATGAATAGGCACCAAATTTCAAGTTCTAGCTATTACCGTTCTCACATTTTAAGCAGGATATGCGAAAAACGCTAAAAAGCCGCATAAAACCGCCAACGGTATATACGATTTCCACCAAAAGCTTACTTTATTCATGGTATAAAACTGACATAAACATACCAAATTTCAATTCTCTAGCAATTGCCGTTCTTGAGATATCTTGTTCACAGACAAATAGACAGACAGACATGGCTGAAACTCGAGATTTAGGCTCTGGGGACCCCAAAATGTGTTTTGGCATTGAAAACTCGACATCGAAAATTTCAGCCCATTACAATACTTTCCTTTTTATAGGATGAGGAAAGTAAAAATGATATATAACAACATAAGAATCGTACCGAAGCACGGGTAAAACAGCTAGCCGTGTCATTATTTATTTATTTACAATTCAGCAATACGTTTTTTTATCTTAATTAAAAACACATCGAAGCTTGTTAAACTATTAGACCGGATCGGAACGTTAATTAAATACAATTTATAGTAGGTATTTAAACTCTAACTGCCAAACTATTGACTCTTGGAACGAAAAAAAAATATTTTAAATTACTCACAAACCTTGACTATAATGTAATTACTGTTTCTCTCTATATAGGAATTCCCAACAAGAGGTTTGACAGCCTGCAGTTGAGGATACAAAGGGAGCGATAGAGGCGATCCTTGCCCTCCAAACTGAGTAACTGAGGAATCTGGATCATCTCTTATAGGGATTAATTATCATACAAAAAACTCTGCCAATGTGACATGTGTTTATTATTTTACTGACTAAAGAAATACCCTCTCCCCTCACAATTTGATATTTCACGTTTCAAGGTCGTTAGAATCCAAAAATCGGATTAAAAATAAAACTGAGCGCCAACGATCATACCACGTTGAATACACCAGTTTCCGTCAGATCACTGATGTTAAGCAACGCCGGGCGTGGTCAGTACTTTGATGGGTGACTGTCTGGGAACACTACGTATTGTTGGCTCTTTTTTCCGTCCGAACCCAGGCTGGGTGAGGTCAATGTGGGTCGCTGGTTTGCAAGTTTCTAGCGAACCCCCCGTCTTGAATGATCAATAGATGTTAAACTGTTCGCCGCCCTGCGCAACCTGTACAATCACATCGTGAAGCACCTTTGCAATTTAGCGTGTTAAAATTCTCACTTATAATAATAGTTAGTGTGGTACATTGGAAGAGGCGCTCTCAATAAAGATTGAGAACCACTGAACACCCAACAGTTGAATCATTCCACACTGAATAATTTACCACTTCCCTTATAAGGCAAGTTAAAATTCTCACTTATAATAATAGTTAGTTTGGTACATTGGAAGAGGCGCTCTCAACAAAGATTGAGAACCACTGAACACCCAACAGTTGAATCATTCCACACTGAATAATTTACCACTTCCCTTATAAGGCAAGTTAAAATTCTCACTTATAATAATAGTTAGTGTGGTACATTGGAAGGGGCACTCTCAATAAATATTGAGAACCCCTGAACACCCAACAGTTGAATCATTCCACACTGAATAATTTACCACTTCCCTTATAAGGCAAGTTAAAATTCTCACTTATAATAATAGTTAGTGTGGTACATTGGAAGGGGCGCTCTCAATAAATATTGAGAACCCCTGAACACCACACAGTTGAATCATACCACACTGAATAATTTACCACTTCCCTTATAAGGCAAGTTAAAATTCTCACTTATAATAATAGTTAGTGTGGTACATTGGAAGAGGCACACTCAATGTACAGAGTAACAATAAAGTCACGAGACGGCCTAGCTTATATCCACAGTCAGAGACCGCAGCTCAAAATAACTTTCTATAAAGTGCAAAATTTTGGTTTATTATTTTCCATAATGAACATGCGCGGATATAGGGGAGGGCACGGGGGGCACGTGCCCCCCGTACCCTCCACGGAAATGAATGAATGGTGATCCGCTGTGTCTTTTATCCGATTGAAGGGGGGGAGGGGAACGGGCCCCTAAATAATTCCCACTCCTGAGACTAATTAGAAACACGTAAATAAAAAAATTGTAAAAAATTTTTTTTGTCATCACGCTTATAAAATCGCTTATCGCCCTTATGAAAGGTATATGTGGTAAGCTCTACAGCTTTTAACACATTAAGTATCGTACCTCGATATACATTGCAATAAAAAGTACTACCCGGGACTCAATCCCCCGGTCTCTAGGTTACGAGTCTTCCCCCTCTCCCCTCCACATTTTCTATTAGGTATATTGTACGATTGTGCCCCCCCCCCCCACCCCTCCAAAACAAGAGGGCTATATCCGCGCATGTTTGAAACACTCTGTATAAAAATGATTTCACAATACATATTACATAAATAGGAAAGACATATACGAGATTGATAAGTAAGAANCCACACTGAATAATTTACCACTTCCCTTATAAGGCAAGTTAAAATTCTCACTTATAATAATAGTTAGTGTGGTACATTGTAAGAGGCACACTCAATGTACAGAGTAACAATAAAGTCACGAGACGGCCTAGCTTATATCCACAGTCAGAGACCGCAGCTCAAAATAACTTGCTATAAAGTGCAAAATTTTGTTTTATTATTTTCCATAATGAACATGCGCGGATATATGGGAAGGCACGGGGGGCACGTGCCCCCCGTGCCCTTTGTGCCCCACAAACATTGTGACATAATAACACAAGGAAATATACATTTACAATTGTTTTTACCCTGTCTAAACGGTACCCCTATCGCACACACTGTTGCTGGAAAATTGACCAGTGTGTACGTTAAAATCAAGACGAACTCTCACTAAATTGACCTACACAGCACAGTCCAGGGTTGTTGGAAAAATTAATGTTCAGAGTGGCTAATCTGCCACTTAGGCAAGGATCCCTCCTTGCCCGAGTGCCAATTACATTCAACTACCAGCTCCTCATTTTACGAGTCATAACTATTTTCGCTTCTCAAACCCGGAACTTATTCCTCACTCTGTATACATACTATTTATATTGCTGATCCTGACCTGACGTCATTCTACGTGCCTATCCGAGAATTTCTAAGTAAATGATGATTGATGAATACAAAACTATGATCAGCCCTCCCAGCATGGCGTATGGATCCATATATGTGACAACAACCACTGAGTCCTGAATTTGGCAATTCTGTGATTGCTTTTTTGGTATAGCTATTCGGATCTATCCGCCAAAAAAAAGGTGAATAATGAGACGATTCCGGTGTCATTTGGGCAGCTTAGAATACGGATATGTTTTATCATTTGTGGGATAGACTTTTTTCGGGTCAAGTTCAGTGCAACATGTCGAGGAAATCAACTAAAATGAGTTTTTGGGACGAACGATCCAATACTTTTTTTCTTCTTTACTTTCTTGGTAGCTCAGTAGGTTGAGGCGATGGATTCGTAACCAGGAGGCTGTTGGTTTGAATCGAACTGCTCCATCCCCGCCTACTGGTTCACAAGAGATCTAAATAAAGGTCGTGGTGATAATTGCAGTCTCAATAGAGATTTGCAACCAGTTCAATAATAATAATAAAAAAAAAAAATAGGGTCGTGTGATGTTCACACTAGATTTTGGTTNAAGGGCTTTTCGATTTTGAAAAATTTGGAGGCCCTGCCTCTCCGGGGGGGCCCAGGGGGCAATATTGTGTTTTTTTAAAAATATTTTTTATCTTTTCAGCGGTTTGTTGTAGAAACGTAACATTTTGATGTTATGGCTGGTGTTGTGGGATTTTAGATTTTGAAAATTTTGTGGGCCCTACACCCCTCCCCCCCACTGGGGGAGAGACCCAATATTTTGTTTTTTGAAAATGATTTTTAAAATTTGATTAAGGTATTTTTTTTCTATAAATGACTACAACGCTAACGTGAACACCTGATCATCTTAATCCACTAGTCTATCTATCTATGTAACAATAAATGTATGTGTGCATGTATGTACCACTAATTGTTTAGCCAACACGAAAAGAGATTTCGTAAATTTAATGGAAATGGACCCCCCCACCGAAATCAATTTTGATTCGATTTTGACGAAATTTGGTATACATATTTGGCACGTCAAGAAAATTTGCATTATGTTTTTTGGGGGCCCTGCCCCCTCGGGAGGCTTAAGGGGCGCAATATTCTGTTTTTGGAAACTTATTTTTATCTTTTTAGCGGTTAGTTATAGAAACGTAAAATCTTGATGTATTATGACTAATGTTAAGGGCTTTTCGATTTTGAAAGGGAAATCATAAAATACTATTAGCACGGGAGCGGCTATGCCTCTAAGGCGCCAAGCTATAGGTCGTAGTGAAGCAGCTAGTTCCAAATAATATCACTCATTATGTGTGGGCGCCAGAATTTCACTTATAAACCTACGATAGTAAATAACATAAAATATGTCTGTGATAAAACTGTAAACAAGGAGTGTGTTCTGCAGTAATCTATGTCAAGAAGTCCAAGATATAGGGTGCGGCCACACACGTAGAGTGTGGAATCTGTCCATTTCCGAGACTTTTAAAAGGGCCCGGAAATACGTGCATTTTTATTTTTTTTTTTTGTGTAAAAAGATCAAAAAGTATGATCCATGTGAATCGGCAGCAAACCTTTTTTACTAAGGGTATACGATATAAGAGTACTTGGGCTGACCATATGTCCCGCTTTGGAGAGCCTGGTCCCGCTGTCCCCAGCAATTGCTTGGGAACGCTAAAATGTCCCACTTTTTGGTGAAACTAACTTTTTAAAAATAGATGCTTCCGTTTGAGAAAAATCAACTCTGGACGGAAATCAAACCGGCTACCTGGGTTGAAACTTCAACCACGAATGCTTGTAATGTTGAGTTTAGGTCGGGTAGTGCGCCTACTTTATTTAGAAGATCGAGAAAGAAATAATACTTCGCTATAGTCCCCCGTCATGCTGAAGAAAATTTGTTCTGCTGACTAATATTAAGAGAATGGATAAGTTAAATAGGTAAAAGAGTCTACCTTGTTAATTTTTGTG
>CM022880.1:2227732-2246890 GCA_012654025.1 Pachypsylla venusta | reverse complement strand
TAAAAATTCGGGATGTTAAAACTCACTTTGTTTATTCAATTCAACAGCAGGAGCAAAATAATAAATCCATATGCTAAATTGTCAGAGTTTTGTGATATCGAAGTTAGAATGAAGAAAGTTGTTGTTAAAATTTGACTTCACGTCGTTTTATTTAGATTTACATTCGTCAAAGGTATTATCTTATACATCTAAGATCATTCGAGTCGGGGTCAACAAAACCTGCTACCCAACCCAAGTTTGTGTGTTATGGACTACACCTGGGTGTGGTACGAACTACACTAGTCTGGATGTAGTCCATACCACACCGAAACTGGGTTGGGCGAGAATAACCACCAATACAAGTGCTCGAAACCAGGTGCTTACTTCAGTGATCTTTCGGAGACTAGTGTATTCAACGTGCCATTGACGCTGGCTCAGATAGGTATTAGAGAACGCGCAATTCGGAGGAGTGATTAAAGGCTCCACTTTTTCCCGAGGCATTGTTTTAAAAACGTTTTCGAACCTCTCTGGTCAGTAGCGGATACAGGGGGAAGGGCGATCGACCCCCAGCCCATAAGAAGTTGAACATCGAATCACTTTTCTCAAATTTGGTGTTTATAACTACCACTGACTTTCACGTCGATTATAATTTGGAGCCCGGATCACCCCCCCTCAACTGGCGACCTGTATTCGTGCCTGTCTCTGGTTGGGGGAAAAGAAAACATTTTGAAGAGGAAAGCAAGTCATTTCTGGTGTCTCATTTTCAGGAAACTTAATCAGAAATTGGATTTGGCGACACTTGGAGTCCAGTGTTATCCAAAGGATGCTGCGCTTGAGTCAGCCGCAGATAGTCCATTTGGCGACACTTGGAGTCCAGTGCTATCCAAAAGATGCTGCGCTTGAGTCAGCCGCAGATAGTCCTGGGGGGAATATTCCGTGCTTATTATTTCACTGCTGATGGAACATCCTTGCAGAGGAGATAGAGTGACGTGTTGAGTGTTTATCACTTCTTCTATTGTGCTGAATGAATTGGGTTGTACCTGAAAGAAAATAATCTTTAGAGTGACGTGTTGAGTGTTGATCACTTCTTCAATTGTGCTGAATGAATTGGGTTGTACCTAAAAGAAAATAATCTTTAGAGTGACGTGTTGACTGTTGATCACTTCTTCAATTGTGCTGAATGAATTGGGTTGTACCTAAAAGAAAATAATCCAAATTCGGTTCGATATTGTAAAGAATGGAATCAACTAAACCTCATCAAAAAATCATTCGCCCAAAAGAACAAAAAGTAAACTCTATCCCTGAGAAGAGTAAGTGAGAATACCCGCGGGCCTCCTCACAGGTTATAACTGAAGACTCCACCGGGCGTCTCTGTAAAGAGACACCGAAGTCTTATGAAAAACTGAACGCTTCCGAAGGATGATTTTAACACCCAAGGAAGTCAAAATAATCAGTCCTAGGAGGTCCTAAGATTCATCAGAAATGAAGAGATTAGATCTCCTTTAAATTAACAAAGTGGTAACTCTCTCAAGTTGTGGGGTCTATCTTAAAAAGGACTCGTGCGGCTATCTCAGGTCCTTTATGGCACCAACCCGGAAATTAGTGTCATCCCTCTAAAAGTCGCAATAGAGCTCCAATTTTGTCTCTGTAACTATGAAACGGATGAACAGGGAAACCAAAATAAACCCAACAAAAGATATCGTTTCCGACCCTTCCTTTAGTCGCCTTTTACGACTAGTATGGACTTGGGTGCCTTGGAAGTATTCTTTTTAGGTCCCCCTATCAACAGGGCACATAGGAAGTATANTTTGACGAGTACTAATTGAAAAGTAGGCTGTAATAATTGAAATAAAATAAATGACAATTCGAGCATTGTTTTTTCATTAATGTTTGTATTTCTCTTGTGTCAAAATAATCGACAAAATTATTGAGGAAGCACTAACGAATGAAATTATCAAAATCGCATTTCTTGTCAAAATAGGGGCAGCCAATTCTAAACTCCTTAGAGGCGACGAAAGTTTAAATCCGCAACTGAATGTGAATGTCTGTCCGACTTACTTCGCTGAATCTAATCGGCGAGCATGTTGTTGGGTCAATTTTGTCTCACTACTCCCATTAGCTTTTCTATGTTCATTGTCTATGGATAAATTGATTGGTCGTTCAAAGCGAAGTTCATTTGAAAATAAGGTGCAACCCTCTAGAGGGGAAATCGGCCATTGAATATGAATGTCAGTCCGACTTACCTCGCTCCCATATGAATCTGAACAGTGAGCATTTTGTTGAGTGAAATTTTTCTCACTACTCCCAATAGCTGTTCTATCTTGAAGTTCATTGTCTATGGATAAATTGATGGGTCGTTCAAAGCGAAGTTCATTTGAAGATAAGGTGCAACCCTCTAGAGGGGAAATCGGCCATTGAATATGAATGTCTGTCCGACTTACCTCGCTCCCATATGAATCTGAACAGTGAGCATTTTGTTGAGTGAAATTTTTCCCACTACTCCCAATAGCTTTTCTATCTTGAAGTTCATGGTCTATGGATAAATTGATGGGTCGTTCAAAGCGAAGTTCATTTGAAGATAAGGTGCAACCCTCTAGAGGGGACAATTTGAGATGATGAGTGCTTTGAATTTCTTCTAGAACAGTAATGGAGTTCGTCTCCTGTGGAAATAGAAGAGTTCATTATCAGCCGTTAGCAACGCGGATTGTGGAAATATAGACTACCAGAAAAATAATTCAAAAAGACCCGCTAAAAAGCGTCATTTTTGGCGGTAACTTGCTCCCACTTGAACTTTAAATTATTTCTTAATATTACGCACCTACATACTAAAAGGGATCTGTGTGCCATGTTTCAAGTCTCTAGTTTTACCCATCGTGGAGCTACGTTGATTATCAGTCAGTCAGTCAGTACGTCAGTATACCAACTGGGCTTTTCGTTTTATAAGTATAGATCAAACAGAGACAACAACATTGGCAATTAGGAACATGTTTCAATATGCCCCTTAACAGTAATTTCCGTTGATTTTCCATTGAGGACAACACTAGGCAGTATTCTGATATTAATTTGTTAAGTTCAATAAAATTCCTAATAACAGTAATATGTACCTCACTGATCTCTGGATCGCCAACGTCCCTCATGACGACTTGTTTAGCTTCATGAGGCTCATACAAATTGGATTCAATGCGAGATAAAATATCAGAATGTTCAACAATTTCTGGTTCATAGAAATATCCAACTATTGAATCCTGCAACAACAAAATAAAGGGAAGGAATCTGTTTTCAAAATGTAAGTTTCAAGGAGGCTGACCAGAAAAAGTGCATTCTTTGGCATTCTAGAAATATATTCTAGTTAACATGTTGTCTAAAAAATGTTGAGAAACGTTTTCAATACTCTAAAGTTATGCCTTGATTACAATACAATCTTAATATGTATTACATCTTAATATGTATTACATTTTCTTGTCAAATTCTTCTGGCATTTGGATTCATTTGACATTTTTATTTGGCAAATAGACCTTTTTGGGAATACGACCTTCTTTTATTTTTTAAGATTGATGATCTGACGCTGATGATTTTGATCAAGTAGAATTTGTAACAAAAATCATTTAAATCTAAATTGCTGAAATAGCTCCTCTTGTATCTCGACTCTTGCAATTCTAGGTAACTGTATGCTTAATTTGGTTCCAAGGGTTAAGAGATTTAATATGAAGGATTATAATATGTTTAATACTAACTTTGATGGAGATAATTTTTAATTTTCGTCATACGAATTTTTCATTGGAGAGAATTGAAAGTAATTCTCTCAGTAGAAAGTAATAAAAACATCTAATTTCAATTCTCTCAAATGAAAAAGTCGTATAACGAAAATTAAAAAGTATCTCCTTCAAAATAAAAAATAATAAGGATTAGTACTTAACTGATTTTATTTATTTGAAATGTAGGAGCAAGGTGACAATATATATTACAAAGATAGAATGCAGTGTGCGTCATTTTAAATAGAAAAGTCTAATATTCTGGATTCTGTTTGAGATACAGAAAATATATTCTGAACAAATTTACATAATTTCGAAGGAGACTTGTTATACTGAGCTGGATGGATTGTAAAGGGTTGATTTTCCAGACTCTTTCCAAAATTTTTGACTGCCTATTCTACTTAAAATGACTCTCCCTGTATTAAGAAAATATATATTTGAAAATAAAATAGACAGTTAATATTTCAATTGTTCTGGAGAGGTATTTTAAAACAAAAACACAAAAACCTTGAAAAGATTAAAAACACAACTAAAATCTGACGAATTACACAAATCGTATTAAATATCACAGCATTTGCTCGTCCTTTAAGTTTTGAAATGATTGATATAGAAGAACTCTTGGATATCTTAAGGGCAACAACATCAACAATCACAAGAAATCTTGAAATAATTAACACTAGGATTCATTCACCAAATGCAACAAGGCTTCAGACTTTCTGAAGTAAATGATTGTCTTCTTGTACAGGCACAGGAAATTCAAACATAAAACATTTACAGCTCTTACCTTCACAGTTGGAAATTCAAAATGTCTATTAAAATGTTCACAATCTGACGACGACGCCAATGACAGTGCAGATTCTCTATCAATTGCTGTTTGGAAAGACAATGTTGGAGTACAAGAACATGGCGAAGCGCTTAAATATTCTTCCGAGGGTGTTCCACTTGATGAATGATATTTTTGGTTCCATTTAGTTATCAGTTCTGAGTTTGTGTCATTTGGAAATTTGAAATACGCTTCATGGAAATTATTTGAGAAAGGTTCATAGGTATCTAATGTTTCATTAACTGGATTTATTTCAATAATATTCGGAACAGATTCCTTCGTGGTATGAGCATCTCTAATGATGTCTAAAGAAAGTTTTTCCAAACGCTTCGTTAGTTCTTTGTCAAATTCACTTTTCTTGCTGAATGTATCTTGAATATCAGCATCAGTTCCCATGTTTATAAAGTCTAAATAAATTTGATCAAAATCATCATCGAATTCCTCGTGGCTACCATACGCATTCTCAACTGGGTTAGCTATATTTTTATTGAAATCACTGGATTTTTCATCAATACCATACGGGTTCTCAATTGGTTTAGCTATTGTTTGATTTTCATTAGAAACCCGAAAACTATTTTCAATTTTATCCGAAAGTTTATCTAAAACTCTTTTGAGATCCTCTTCTAATTTTGAAAATGGTTCATGATATTCTTCATTTTTGATGATACTTTTTGTGTCAAATTTGTTAATTGGATTATCAGTGCCAATTTCAAATGAATTATTTTTAGTGGAATTCAAATTTGACTCATTTATCAAGTACTTACTTTTATCGCTATCAAATTTGATGGAATGGAAAATTTCTTTTGAGCTGTTAAATTTATGGTTGACAATTTTTTCATCAGGAACGCTCTCAGAATAATTTGTTCCTCCAATTTGTTCGTTTGAATAATCGTGTAGAAAGCTTCTTAAAATACTAATGTCAGGTATATTTCTGTTAAAATCATTATTGGGGTTTTTAAATGGTAAATCGGCTTCAGATTTGTGACATGAGTTACTTTTTACATAATATGAATTCGTGCGATTGTTTTCTGAATCTAATATCTGTGAATTATAATTTTGTGGTTTATTTCTAGCATATTGTTCAAAAGCATTTCCGTGAAAGTCACTTTCTAGTATTTGGGAATAAGGACTGTCGGGAGCACTTTTTAGAGAAATATCTTCTTCGTGATTTCTCTCATCTTCAAGACTCGGTTGTTCTGGTTGCTGTTTTTGGTTAATTTGTCCACTGTTAACATCTACAGGGTGATTCGGAACAATGTTAGCACTACTGGAATTATTAGTGTTTATGAGATATCTATTATTTTGGTCTGATCTTCTTACGTCATTGATCACATTGTTGCAAGAACTGCCTCGTCCAAAAGATCCATTCGAATCAGATTCTTCGAAATATTGTTTGTTGTGACGCGAAAAATTGTCAGTTTCAGTTGATAGAATGTTTGATTGATCCTTTAATAGAAAATTATGGAAAAAACATTAGCTTTAATGCATCAGCTCTATGGCGAGTTTCACACACAATATAAGAAGCATGTACCTATCTCTAAAAATCAGAGTTTTCACACCGAATATACACACAAAGCTTCTTCAAGGAGTATTTACAACATGTCAATAAAGAACCAGAACCAGTTGTATCAAAGGAAGACATCACAGTGCTTTATAACCAACCAGTCCTTAGAGACAGAAAAATTCATGCCAATAAACCTGACGTTATAGTTGCTGTATCAGCTGATATGATTATTGAAAAGGAGGAAACTGAAAAATTCCTGAAGGCCATAGAAATACAAATTACGTGGAACACCAAAGTTAAAATTATACCCATCATTATTGGTGCACTGGGACTGGGTGCTGTTCCAAAGTTTCTTAATCTAACCTTCAATTGTTAGTCTAGGAGTGTGTACTGTTCGAAACTACCTTCATCCTGCGAAGAGTGGGAATTTGAAATCACCTCTGAGGATGTATCTGAGTAATTTGGTTAATTTCTGATGCAGCATCTCAAGATATCTCAAGAAGTCTACATAAGTCTTTTCCTCCGTGTTATACACACGGAGGAAAAGTCTTATGTAGACTTCTTGAGATATAAAAATAATTCATTTTACATTGTTTGCTTAAATTTTCCGACGTTCATATACACGAAGGCAACCAGATTTTTTAGAGTACTCAAACTATTATTTTTAATCAAATTAAACTCACCCAAACGCTAACTTTGTGTTGATTCTTTTCGCCCAAAATGTTGTCAAGTTCAGCATCAAATCCAGTTAAATGATCCAACTTATTTGTCAAGGCCTCAATAATATCCAGGCCATTTGTATACATAGAATAGTCACTCATTATAACAATAATAAATAATTACTGTAACCGAACTGTAGCTGTAGTACGACTATAAAGTTAGGCATAGGCAGGTGATGAAGAAAACAAATGAAAAATTACTAAATCTAACAACGACATAAAAACATCTATTCTTGTCGCAAACATCGGCTTTTGTTGTAAACATTGGGTTCTGTGTTGTGTTGTAAACATTAAACATTGGGTATTGTTGTAAACATTGGTTTTGTTGTAAACATTGGGTTTTGGGGACCAGACAGATACTATCATTTTTTTTCTGAGCAACTAACCTAACTTAAAATATGATTAATTGAATGTAGAAGGTTAATTTTCACGATTAAATGGTGGAAAATACGAGAAAACTCACATTTAAATGTTTAATTCACAATTTTATTGCTTGAAAATCGACGAAACTTTGGAGAAAGCGCAAGAGTTTTTAGGGAGCGACTTTATGAGAAGAACAAGTTTAATCGAGGCATGGCCGATCAAAACGTTTCCTAACCTCTCGGGGGGGGGGGGACGTTCATCTAAACGCTTATATTGATAAAATAAACAAACTTGCACTGGACTTTTTTCATATTGGTACAACTATGTCTGCTTCAGTTCAATATATTCAAATAGTTCAATAAATACGGAAGAATTTTTTTTTTTCAAAATAAATTAAAATTGAAGTGAATTAATTAATCTCCCACCCCTAAAACGTTTAAAAAGCCTTTTTAAATTATATTAAACAACATTTTAAGTTTGTAACTTGCTCCAAAAAAAATTAATAGTATCTGTCTGGTACCTGAAGAAAAAGGTTTTTTTCAAAATAAATTAAAATTAAAGTGAATTAATTAATTTTCCACCCCTAAAACGTTTAAAAAAAGCCTTTTTAAATTATATTAAACCACATTTTAAGTTTGCAACTTGCTCCAAAAAAAAAAATGATAGTATCTGTCTGGTACCGGGTTTTGTTGTAAACATCGGGTTTTGTTGTATACATTCGGTTTTCTATATTTTATGTGTAGTTTTGAATATTTAAAAGGTAATTTTGTCCACAGTATGCTATAGGTAAAGTGAGAAGTTTAGTAATCAGGAATCATTGGCTTCATATTCAAACTAATTACAAGTTAAATAATAGGACGTCATTGGTACCCGGATCTAAAATGGCCATAACGAGGCCCGGGTGCCCTCAGCTGATTCCATGAACACAGTGAATGTCCATATCAAATGTAATCAAAATTAGTCAAGGCGTTCGAGAGTTATCATGTAACAGACAGACAAACAAACAAATATACATGTAATGAAAATTCGTGGAGCTAAAGCTAGACCTCACTTTTTAATTCTGCAATTTCGACGGACATTATAAATTTCAATCCAATTGTAATGGAATTTTCACAACTTCCACTTCAGCTTTTGATAGATTAAATGGAAATAATTCATTTTTCCATTTATGTTGATCCCATCGACAGAACGAGTGAGCTTCTCTCGCCAGTTTTCGACAACTCTGTGTGGGGTCTTCCTAAATATTTCCACTACTAATACTTTGTCAGGAAGCCGCCGCACAGGCCGGCTCACACTTGCATCGTAAATAAATATTGTCAAAATATTTCTTTAGAAGAATGCAACGACAAAACGCCCAATTTACCACAGCTCGCTATTCTCTTCTCACTCACTCGGTCAGACCGTGATTCCTCTCCCCCCCCCTTATCCCTGTGTCTTCACGTCCATTAGGAAATTTATTATTTTGTAAAATAACAGACTTGGAAAATGGGCACATTTTATAACTTTACATACATACAGTGTGTACGATATGAAAAAAAATTTGGTATTTATGTCAGTTCATGCCATGAAAGGCAAAATAAACTTTTAGTGGAAATCGAATACACCGGTTACACGGTTGGCGGTTTTATGCCGCCAACGGTGGGGTTTTATGCCGCCAACGGTGGGGTTTTTGCATATCCTGTTTACAATGAGAACGGTAATAGCTATTCTTGGTGCCTATTCTTATCAATTTTATAAAAGAAATTGAAGAATACAATACTTAGGTTGTAGTGTCATATATTATTGGCCCCTCATTAGCAGTTGGAGACCGCTTTTTGGCGGTTCCGCCTAAAACCAGAATGGAAAGAGCTAGAACATGAAATTTTGGGGCCAATTCATATAAATTTCATTCAAGAAATTGAAGAATACAACATAGGTTGCAGTGTAATATATTGTTTGCCTCTAATTAGCGGTTGAAGCCCGCTTTTTGGCGGTTATGCCTAAAACTAGAATGGAAAGAGCTAGAACTTGAAATTTGGTGCCAATTCATATCAATTTCATATAAGAAATTGAAAAATACAACTTAGGTTGAATTGCAATATATCAAGAAGTGTAAAATATAATTGTATTTCCGCTCTGGGGACTTCAAAACGTGTTCAATACTTTCTCTACATTAGGAAAGTCGTGTGATCTTCACACCAGATTTTTTGTAAATTTTTTGGTACATACTTATGTTTACATCTACTGCACACCCTGTAGATCTGTAGAATTATATGAATAGATAATTGTTGGCAGGAAGCCCCCATTTAAAATTTACAATAATAAAGTCTATTAAATAATAATTTGTTTTCTGCAGTATTTCTTTACAAGAACGACTGATTAATGTTACTTTGAACTTATGGTAATTTGGTCATGCCTAGAAGATTGTCATTTTAAGACATTATATGAAGTTAAGATGGGAGGGGGGGGGGAAATATGTGATTGATTGTGAGGAAAATTTCCGGTGTACATTTGAGGTGTCGTCCTTAAAAAAAAAATACGCTACTACGAGCGAAAAGTCCAACTCCAAGAGGATTTGAAGCGTGTAGTCGGTCCTAAAAGTGTGAGATTGAAGTCACAAGTTGTCGCCTCAAAAGGAAGACCGGGGTTCGACTCCACATGGGATCTACATAGCAAATTTGAGCAAAAATTGTGCCGCTTACTTACACTCGCAATACTTGCTGATGGTAAAATTTATCTTACGCTCACATTACTGGCTGATGGTAAAATTTATCTTTCACTCACGTTACTGGCTGATGGTAAAATTTATCTTACGCTCACATTACTGGCTGATGGTAAAATTTATCTTACGCTCACATTACTGGCTGATGGTAAAATTTATCTTACGCTCACATTACTGACTGATGGTAAAATTTATTTTACGCTCACGTTACTGGCACTGGCTGATGGTAAAATTTATCTTACGCTCACATTACTGGCATTGGCTGATGGTAAAATTTATCTTACGCTCACATTACTGGCACTGGCTGGTGGTAAAATTTATCTTACGCTCACATTACTGGCACTGGCTGATGGTAAAATTTATCTTACACTCACATTACTGACTGATGGTAAAATTTATACTGATGGTAAAATTGTAAAATATATCTTACACTCACATTACCGACTGATGCTAAAATTTATCTTACACTCACGTTACTGACTGATGGTAAAATTTATCTTACACTCACATTACTGACTGATGCTAAAATTTATCTTACACTCACATTACTGACTGATGGTAAAATTTATCTTACACTCACGTTACTGACTGATGGTAAAATTTATCTTAAGCTCACATTACTAAGTAAAATTTATCTTACACTCACGTTACTGATGCTAAAATTTATCTTACGCTCACATTACAGACTGATAGTAAAATTTATCTTACACTCACGTTACTGACTGATGGTAAAATGTATCTTACACTCACATTACCAACTGATTTACCAGTTTACCTTACACTCACATTACAGACTGATAGCAAAATTTATCTTACACTCACGTTACTGACTGATGGTAAAATTTATTTTACACTCACGTTACTGACTGATGGTAAAATTTATCTTACACTCACGTTACTGACTGATGGTAAAATGTATCTTACACTCACATTACCAACTGATTTACCAGTTTACCTTACGCTCACATTACAGACTGATAGCAAAATTTATCTTACACTCACGTTACTGACTGATGGTAAAATTTATCTTACTCACGTTACTGACTGATGGTAAAAGATTACGTCGGTTCTTATAAAGAACACCAGACAAATACTGAGCGTCAGTTATGAAAGTGGTGCCAAAAAAAAAAAAAAAATCATAANTTGGAGCCATGGTGCCAAAAAAAAAAAAAAAAATCATAAAAAACTCATTATATTATTTTCCCCATTTTTTGTTGTATCTTTAATATTTGAAGTAGTATTTTGTACATGCAAGCTATGTACACATTTATTGTACATTTAACCCAAGGAAGGGAGTGTGTTTTGCTGAACTACCGATGGGTGATGCAGAGTGAAGAAGTTGAAATATAAATGTTGTGCTCAAAATTAGGAAGGTCTTTCACACACTTGTCTGTATTATATTTGGTTCCGTATTTCTTTATCCTTTTATAGCAGAGGTTCCCAAATTAGGGGGCGCGCCCCCCTTGGGGGTCCGGAAGGCAAGTCAAAAGGAGTCGCTAGACCAGTGGAATTATTATCATTTAGTTAAAATACATATATGCACACAATTATTTTACAAAGGTAATTTTATTGAACATGATGTTTAGAAAATTTGAATGAGATAGCATTCAGAAACACATTAGCGTTTTGAATGAGCATTCAGCAGCACCCATACCAATTCATAATTTAGAATGTAAAGTGGAGGGGGCGTGGGAGGCTTTCATTTCGAGAAAGGGGGGCGCGGTACCAAAAAGTTTGGAAACCGCTGGCCTAAACGGTAAGAGATATCGGGAGTGGACCACCCCAAAAACCCAAGAAAAAATCAAAATCCACTCTATCTTAGTTAGAATACGAATTGTTTTAGCCAAACATGAGACACATACTAATCATACTAATTTGCTGGGATCAGCAAGTGAATGACACATGTACTAATCATACTAATTTGCTGGGATCAGCAAGTGAATTACACATACTAATCATACTAATTTGCTGGGATCAGCAAGTGAATGACACACATACTAATTTGTTGGAATCAGCAAGTGAAATCACACACATACTAAACATACTAATTTGCTGGGTTCAGCATGTGAATGACACATACTAATTTTTCTGGGATCAGCAAGTGAATGACACATACTAATTTGCTGGGATCAGCAAGTGAATGACACATACTAATCATACTAATTTGCTGGGATCAGCAAGTAAATGACACATACTAATCATACTAACTGCCCCCTAATGAAACTGGTTGCTCCCCTCGGCGGATACATTATACTCACGATGACGGGCATTATATCGGACGTCATACAAATTGACGGCCATTATATCAGACGTCATACAAAATGACGGCCATTATATCAGACGTCATACAAATTGACGGCCATTATATCAGACGTCATACAAATTGACGGCCATTATATCAGACGTCATACAAAATGACGGCCATTATATCAGACGTCATGCAAAATGGCGGGCATTATATCAGACGTCATAAAAAATGGCGGGCATTATATCAGACGTCATTATAACCGAGAAGCCTGGTGTGAGTAACTCAGAACATGTAATTAATAAAAAGAACTTTATAAAAAACGTTCAACCAGTAATTAAGTATGAAAACTTTGATTTGATAAAATTGAACACTCAGTAATTATTATATAGTAAAATTAAATAAAGTTTTTAATTATCACTAACTTTTAATTTTAATAACTAAAATGTTTAAAACAAATTTTAAAAATGATAACTTTTTATTTAATTATGTCCACTCAATATATAGGATGGTAAATAAAAATACTTAACAGATCAGCGTAGCATAATAAAGTTACAATAAATCCATCTTTACAAAAATGATATATGAATCAAAAGGCGTGTTCTGTCAGTCAGTCAATTCTTGGGACAGATAATAAAATAATTTAAAAAATACCTATATAAAATTGGGCAGGACGGTACCCAAGATATTTTCGAGGGGGGGTTGTTGTTGTTGATGATATTCTTGTTGTTATAATTGTTAATGATGTTGTTGTTGTTAATGATGTTGTTGTTGATGATATTCTTGTTGTTATTATTGTAGATGATGTTGTTGTTGATGTTATTCTTGTTGTTATTATTGTAGATGATGTTGTTGTTGATGATATTCTTGTTGTTATTATTGTTGATGATGTTGTTGTTGTTGATGATATTCTTGTTGTTATTATTGTTAATGGTGTTGTTGTTAATGATGTTGTTGTTGTTATTATTGTTGATGATGTTGTTGTTGTTGGTGATATTCTTGTTGTTATTATTGTGAATGATGTTGTTGTTGTTGATGATGATGTTGTTGTTGATGTTGTTGTTGTTGATGATATTCTTGTTGTTATTATTGTTGATGATGTTGTGGTTTTTGTTGGCGGTAGTGATGATGAGTTACACCTTACAATGTCATGCAAAAAAAAAAATAATGAAATTTCGGGGGGAGTCTGGACCCCATGCACCTTGGCCTCAATAATAGATATCACTCCGTTCATGGGCGGAAAAAATGTTAAAAACATTGAATTTTTATATTTGCGTGTTTATGCAAGATTTCAGCATCCTAACAGATGAAACTAGCTTTCCTGCATTTTCTTTCCTAATGCGGAATCATTTTGGAGCACTCGTAGTAAAAGAGTTTGAATATAAATATTTTTCCATTTAATTTAACTAGCAATTTAAGCTAGTTTTCGTGCATCTCCTTCCCTAAAGCGGAACTGTCTTGGAGCACCGGGAGTGGAAAGTTTGGAATATAAATATTTTCTCACTTAATTGCATTTAAATATCTACCTTTAAGTAGTGAGTATCCAAAAGTGCTAACGTTGAAATTATCTATCTCCTGCCCGGGTTAACATTAACTTTTGAAGTTTATCCTGTAGTATTTTACTATACAACGGAATATATGTTCAAAATTTCAATGACCTATCCCCTGTAGAACCGGATATTTGACGGTGTGCATAACCCGTTGAATTGCTTCTTTGCGTGTAAAGATACACTGGTGCTGTCCGGAACTTGGCCTAGCGCACTGCCGTGCGATCAAAACATAATCTTTGCTATCAAAATTCAATAAATGTTAATTTTTAATGTTAATACCCAAACCCTGTATGTTTCAAGGTCATTCGAACCAATTTTCATATTTAGTTAAATTAATTTAAAAGTAATATTTTTAACTGTCACCCTTTATTACAACATGCAACAAATATCATCAAATTTTATTCTGATAAACTGACTAATTTTCTACTGTTCCGGAGGGTAAGATCAGCGAAATGAATTTGAAATTCAAAAACGAATTTATAATACAAAATATTTTGAAAATTTGTGCTCTTCATGGCTGGACTAAAAATAACAATACAATCAATTTTGTTTACAAATGTTTTTTCTATTTAACGATGGTGTTTGGTATAATTACGATGGCATTAAAAGCAATCATCATCGGTTCCGATGTCATTATGATAGCGAATTATTTGCAAATTGTCACGTTTCTCTTGATATCTCAAATTAGACTCAGAGCAGAATTGGATAATTTGAATATCTTATTGGATCAAGTGTCCACTTTTGATGAACAATTCAGGGTGGATCAAAAATTAATTAGAAATGCTGAAGGTGAGAACTAAACTAATTATAACGGTCTAACTCTCCCGGGGGAGTGGGGGAACAATTATTTCCCCAAAAATTTCACCTTTTTCACAGAAATCTATTTTTCGTAAAGCGTGGGGGAAATTCCATGTCTTTGTTTGAGAAAAAGGAAATTATTTTGAGCCATTCTTGAGATACGGATGGTGGGGTGAGACTTTATGGACACCCTGTATGTTTAATTTCATCTAAACTACCTCCATTATTTATTAGTGGGGCGTATAACTGGTGCTTTTACTCTACATGTATTATTTATTGGCGGGACGTATAATCAGGGGCGGGCTGCGGTTCAAGGGGCCTACCGGGCATATTGGAAGAAGGGCCCACAATTAAAGTTTATATAAGAGGCTTGTGTATTTCGAGGCCAAAACAGTGTAAAACTGAGAAGTTATGAATCAAAGGGCAATAGAAATAAACAGGTAATTATTATAGAACCCCAAACCGCCGGGGTCCTTACTAACTTTCCATGAGGAAAAGTAAATCATACTTGAGATTCTAAGCAGTTACTTGAGGGTGACATCCTCACGGGCGAATCCACCTGAGCTGATGGTGTAAAATAACGCAGAAAGCAACTCTGTAATATCATTATGTTTATAACTCTTTATGTTACTGACGTAATTATATTGCAGTGATAGTCATTTTTCCTCGCACATATTTTACATGTATTTTTCTTTCATAATAATGCCCTACGATAAACTGGAGCCCGTTGCGACCCACATATTTTTTCTCTCACATATTTTACATATATTTTTCTTTCATAGTAATGCCCTAAGATAAAGTGGGGTCCGTTGGGGCCCACATATTTTACATGTATTTTTCTTTCATAATAATGGCCTACGATAAACTGGGGCTCGTTGCGACCCACATATTTTTTCCCTCACATATTTTACATATATTTTTCTTTCATAATAATGCCTTACGATAAAATGTGGTCCGTTGTGGCCCACATATTTTTTCTCGCACATATTTTACATGTATTTTCTTTCATAATTTTGCCGATGGGCTGGGGCCTATCGGGGCCCACATATTTTTACCCCCTCCCCGCATGGGCCCCCGGCGCACTCGCCATTTGCCCGGTGGCCCAGTCCATCCCTTCGTATAACTAGTGTTTTTACCCTACATGTATATTTAATTTCAGCTAAACTTCCCCGATTATTTATTTCTCATGAAACAAAAATATATTCAAAAATTCAATTCAACAAATATTACCAACACAAATCCAAAGTCCTGGAATTCATTATGAACACTCTTGTGTATTGTACACTAACCGGCTTCTGCACCAACCTGCTTATACCAATTGTATACAAATACGTGTATCGCACTAACAGTGATTTTGCTTACGTCTTTCCGATCTACATCCCGTATCTCAATGAAAAAGAAAATACGAAAAACATGTTGATTTATTTATCAATTTACTTCTTTCAAGCTACAATAACATTTTTTGTATCTGTACTTTACATGAATTCCATTGTATTGTTCACGTATTTTGCAATACATTTGATTGTACAATACAAGAAACTTATGATCAATCTCAAATATACATTTTATTCCAATAGATGTGCCCAAACACAATACAATCATTTGATTAGTTCCATACAAAAACATCAGGTTATGATCAGGTAAGTAAGAAAATATGGTTTACAAGTAATTAACTTATAAAATTAATGTAAGAAAAAGTCTAAGTAGAATACCATATGTTGACAACGTGAGAGGAAAATAATAATTCTAAAAAAATACCTGTAACCTGTGGGTCCAAAGTTTATTACTTTCTGTAAAATAAAGAGGAGGGGGGAGTCAAAATGTGTATTGTTCATGACAGAAAGACACTCCAAATGTCAGCTTTAAATATTCTGTCATTTTCAAGATATTTTGAAATTCAAATTGCCGCCATTTTGTAAACGAAAAATCGGCAATGGTTTGTTATACCTACATCAAAAGATTGATATGACCTTTAGTATGACTTTCTCAGCACGTTCAATTCTTGTATTCAGATATTTCAGCACGAATAATTCTTGTTTCACATATTTCAGCACATACAATTTTTGAGTCACATATTTCAGAACGTTCAAGTCTTGTTTCACATATTTTAGCAAGTACAATATATCTTGTTTCACATATTTCAGTTCAATTCTCGTTTCGCATTTTAGCACGTTCAATTCTTGTGTTCACATATTTCAGCACGTAAAATTCTTGTTTCAGATATTTCAGCACGTTCAATTCTTGCTTCAAATGGTTAATGTTTGACATGATAGCATTTTGTGCACTCTTTTTTTCTATTGTTCTCGTGAATCTGTCTTATGTAAGTTTTTCTAATACATTTTGTGCATTCTTTTTGAATCTGTCTTATGTAAGTTTTTCTAATAGCATTTTGCGCATTCTGTTTTTCTGTTGTTCTCGTGAATCTGTCTTATGTAAGTTTTTCTAATAGCATTTTAAGCATTCTTTTTTTCTGTTGTTCTCGTGAATCTGTCTTATGTAAGTTTTTCTAATAGCATTTTGTGCATTCTTTTTTTCTCTTGTTCTCGTGAATCTGTCTTATGTAAGTTTTTCTAATAGCATTTTGTGCATTCTTTTTTTCTGTTGTTCTCGTAAATCTGTCTTATGTAAATTTTTCTAATAGCATTTTTTTTTTTTTTTTTTTTCTGTTGTTCTCGAGAATCTGTCTTATGTAAGTTTTTCTATTCAACTAATAGAGATCAGTTGAACTTCAAGTTTGTCTTGTTTACTCAGATCAGATAAATCAGATTGACATCAACTTTACTGCTGTAGCGGTGTTCTTCTAAAAATCATTTGATGTCAAACTTTCTGTTGAAATATGATGGGAACAGGTTGATGCAAGTTTCCGGAAAAGGTAACTGCTTTGCAAAACAGTAGTTATAAATTTGACAACATGACAAATATTTGACGTTATCCTCGTAATACGATTGCTATCTGCTATCCCTACTGGATATAAAAGTTTTGTTTTTTATCACTATGACTCTTTTTAATCTAAAAGGGATACAAACGGATCCAGGGATTCGCATGTGAAAATAATGTTGTTGTGAGGTAGGTTCAGCTTTCAACAATTTGTTTCACCTAATGCAAGAACTTTTGTGTAGGGGAACTCTCTCCGTGGACCCCCCCCCCCAAAGATATCTAATCCCATAATAAATCTTAGTCTGATTGTTTTCACTTCTTTAGGTGTTATAATCATTCTGGAGAAGTATTTCAGTTTTTTATGAGAGACGGCTCCACATTTGCAGACTACTGTCTCAGGTACCTCTTTATAGAGGAGGCGGGTATGGTCTTCAGTTATGCCTATATTTTTTAGATGATGGTTGAAGCTTCAGTGACTTGTGAGTAGGGTGATCAGATATCCGTTTTTTAACGGAAATATCCGTTTTTTCAGCTTTGCCTCCGTTATTCCGTTTTTCTCCGTTATTTTTGCAATCTCCGTTATTTTTGCAATTACGCGTATGAATATGATATTTTTTTTTGAAAATACTTTTCCTTTGACATAAGAGTCAATCGTCATGAAAATTTTTAATTATTTTTCTATATACACTGTCAGAACTAATGATTTGAAATATTTCTGTGCCTTTGTTGATATTGAGTATCGAGTATTGCTATCTCATAGCAAAACCCGATGGCTGAGTTTAATGCCAAGTAGGTATAGAAAAAATTTTGCAGATGTTTCCGGCTTTGAAATCGTTTTTCAAATCATGTGATCAACCACCGGTAATTCTGGTAAGATTTTTCAACGACGAATTCGCTGAGTTGCATTTTTTGTTCATCAGTTCCTATATGACTGTTTTTCATAAACAAATCAAAAAAATGAAACGCGAGGAAAATTCTATTCTAGAAGTATTGAGTATAGTTGATGAAATTTCAGAATCCTTGCACAATAAGTTTGTCGAGAGGAGGGGGAAATATCCGTTTTTTTACTCATGCGATCTGGTCACCCTACTTGTGCGGTGAGTATCCTCAGTTTCTCTATAATGAGACAGAGGAGCATTTCTTTTGTTCTTTGGGGAAAGTGAGTTCTAAGTTTCTTCGCCTGTCATTGGGACTGTTAGGTTAGGTTAGGTTAGGTCTTCACAGTGTTTGATGGGCTCATAAGACGAGATTGGCGTTTACTTTTTCCAGATTATTGGGCTCAATGGCAAAATGATAATTTTACCCAAAATTGTCATCACCTGCATTTTAATCTTCGTGGTTTTGTATATTTATGGACATTACGGCACCGTCGTCATGACTTTGGTAAGTTTATGTCAATCAAAACTTTTTAGCCCTTGATTATCCATGGGAAGATTTATTCCCTTATTATTAAACTTTCAAATTTGGACGCCTGGTAAAATAAAGTTGGTTTATTTTAGAATTGCCTTCACAGACGTCACCTTGTGACTTTATATCTGTGATGGTGTAGTCGCTGTATAAAAAAAAAATATATGAATTAATAAAGGCTAAGCCTTGTTGAGACAACCATGTCCGCCTGTTTGATGCCATCCTTTTCATTTCATTTACATTCTTGACCGGCTGTTTTCCAATTTTTCCATGAAAATATTTGTGTAAAAGTACCATCACACTATTTGTCATGGTGCCACCAAATTTTGTCATTTTTTTTACTTCAAACAGTACCAAACAGTGTGATCGACGGTACCAGACAGATACTGTTATTTTTTTATTTTTTTTTGGAGCAAGTTACAAACTTAAAATGTGGTTTA
>CM022880.1:2186248-2197436 GCA_012654025.1 Pachypsylla venusta | reverse complement strand
AATTTCCAAGATATGACTTCCAAGGGTGTCCAAAATTAGGTTAATTTTTTGCAATGGGATATTGAATGATTGCATCGGGCACCAATGTTGTGGAACCTGCTTTTTAGACACTTCGCCTACTTTTAGAAATAATTCGCATAGTTTTCATATTTTTGGATGTCATATTTTGTAGATTTCAATTCGCCGTCATTTTGAAACCAAACACGCTAGACGTGTAAATTTTTTTGCAAATTACTTCTAATTCTATTGTCTTTTTGAAAATGTATCACAAGTTCGTATTTAAAAAACAAAAGTTGGACCCCCTGGAGGACATATGGGACCCGCCCCTGAAAAATTGGTCACACCATCAGGTGGTTTAATTTGGGATAAAATACCGTGCAAAATTTCAAAACTCCACATAAAACCGTTCAAAAAATATTCAGGCTGTCTCGGACTTTTGGGACACCCTGTATATATAGATAGTTAAAAACCTATTCGCAGACCTACCGAATGTACATACCAAATTTCCTTAAAATCGGTTAAGCCGTTTTGGAGGAGTATGGTGACAAACACCACGACAGATGACGGGAGAATTTTATAGATATAGAGAAGATAATTTTTTTTTAAAAAAATGACCAAAATGAGCCACTTTATTGTACCTGTTGAGTTTAGGATAGGTTGCCTAACCTTGCCAGACTTCAACACGCATATTTTTGTAACTTAATCTAATACAACTGCCAAGACATCCCATCCAACAATTTTGTGTTCAATTCTATTCAATTTTATCCTATGCTAACCACTATGCTACCGAAGCTGTATGTCTACCGACTTTACCACGTTTAATGCACCAGTCTCACAAGAGTCCTGGCAACCGTCTCAATACGATTGCTACTTATCATCATAAGTTACCCAGTATTACACGAGCCTCTATCCACATACCAACTTATGCGGGAAAACAGGATCTTATATAAGTAAATTAATAAAACAAAAAGAACCTAATGTGGATCAATCCACTTACTGAAACCGGTTGTGTTACCAATATTGACGAATATCTTAACACAATCATAATAAAATAAAAAATCGGTGATATTGGAATCAAGGTTAACATCCGCTTATCTAACAAGCTGGTAGAGAGTCCGGACTTTCATTTCAGAGAGTGTCTCTCTATTTTCTATGAATAAGACATATCAATTGAAATAGCCTTGTATTTGAATTCCTGCTAGTAAGCGGTTGACATCACAAAATTACAAGGTTATAATTAAACTTTCTTCTATTCACTTGCTCCATTACTTTATGCCTAGGTAGTATCAGATTCAGGACATGTTAACCCTATTCAATTACGTGCATTGCCAAAGGGGGGGGGGTACAAAGTACCCGCAAACAAAATAAAGGATAAAATGTTTTTTTTATTACAATATGTCGCTATTACTTTATTAAATACTAAAAAAATATAAACTAAATCAATTATTATCTTATTATCTTACATAAAAAATAAAAAAATAAAATCCCAGGAATAAAATAATGTAAATGAAAATAAAAAAAAAATCGCTAGACCCNGTATCCCCCCCCCTTGGCAATGCTAGGGTTAAAAAGGGAACATGTTTCTTATGTTTTACTCTCATATTGAGCCAGTGAATGTAAAAATTCTGGGCGTCCATCTCAATGTAGAATAGAAAGCCAATTAGACAAGCCGAATCCTAGACTAGGTTATTCTATACAGGGTGTTTAAAAAAAAGAGTCACTCGAAATAGCTCGAGAACGAATTTGAATTTTGAAAAACGCTAAAACTTGTGTCTCATTATATTGAAGGGGAAACATTTTCTACGGGGTTTAAATTTTTTAACATTGACAGGACGGCTCCTGGGGTGCCAACTTGAAAATCTTAAATAGAACCACATACTTTGCGATAAGTTTCCAAATAGTACATGTAATTCGAAGTATTTTGGCATAAATTTGAAATCTCTACTTAAACTAGGACCGGAAATATCTTAATTTAAGTTTTGGAAGGTTTCAGTTATTTTTGTCTCAGAAATCATTTTCAGAATTCCACCATTACAACATTTTGAAAATGTTGTGTTATTATGTCACAATTATTTGTGTTTTTTTTTCCAATATCGATCGCAATGCCGCCACGAGTTGTTTTGGCAAATTTATGACAAAATACTTCTAATTGCTCACCACGAAAAAACTTGAGAAATCAAGGCCAAAATTAAAAAACAAAATTAAAAAAGATCCAAAAAAAATCACACCTTGGATAACAAAACCAGTCAACGAAAAAATGCCCACCCCCTAAAATTTGATATTTTTTCGTTTCTAGTTCTGCAGGTGTGTAAAATTCGTAAAATGTCTTTGAATTGCAGTTGATGAAATGATTGAAAACCAATTTGTAAAGAATTTATTTTAAACTTATCATACCGCAGATGTTAACAAGCCATTGGTTGAATGAGGTAATATCTATAATATGATGCCGGATCAATCACTATCAGATCTCCTAATTGAAAGTCCATCTGTACGAGATACATACCTGCTTGCACTTTCACTCAGAATGTACTAAGTTTAGCCAAATGTAAAGTTGTAAAAGATACAATCAAATGCCGATGGTTTAAAAGACTATTGGCTGTAGGTCTGGAGGTTGCGGGATGAAATGCCGCACGAAGCGAAAATTTTCTGATCAAATTTTCTCGTATCTGGAATGGTATGGCTGTAAAATGGAGTGCCCTAAAGTAATGCGAATGTGATCTCTGGTATAATTTTCATTATATTTCATACTAGTTGTTGCGCCCGTGCTTCGCTACGATTCTTATATTGCTATCTTTGTTTTTCAGGGACAATGGAAATTGGAGGGGGGGGTATGGTTTGTGTCCACCCTGTATATTCCAACCTTTAAAAACTAAGATTTAAACCAGGTGTCGGCAACCGGACCGGTCGATCCTCTGGAAATTTTCAGTCGATCGCGGAGACTTTAATTCCGACTGAGAGTTGGAATTTTTCTTCACTGAAATCAAAAGTAAATGTGTGTGTCTTTTATGTGTGAATAGCATTGGAGCACATGCTTTAAAAAGAAGGCAATTTAAACAGCTTGCTGAAGATCTGCTGAAATATGTTGGTTGAGCAGAGGAAAATTCCTACGAAGATTCAAGGAGTTGATTCCTGTTATATTTTCAAGTATTGACAGTTCCGGGTTAGAATTCGCAATGATAGTGCATTGAAAGGTCAAGTTCTCGAATGAGAGAAAGTTAACTCTCTTGCGTGACTGTGTTTTTTCATAGTACTTTAGATTATGGGTGATCGCGAAGAAAATCTATAACTGCAAAGCCGATCGCGGGCAAAAAAGGTTGCCGATACCTGATTTAAACGTTTTACCAGGCGCCTTAGGGGCACGGCCATTCTGACTTTTTATTATTTTCTAAATTTTATTTTATCCGTTCTTGGTTTCGAACTCGTAACTCTGGAATGGCTGGCCATATGCAGAAAATGTCCTAAAATAAGGATTAAAGGGCCACATAAAACTTTCTCGCTTTCAGTTGATATGTTGTCGCGACAAATTTTAAGATATCGGACTGTGACTGTCTGATTCTGGTAAATAAATTATAAATTTGGCCGTAACTCGAAAACGGCTTGACATATTTTAGTTCTTATAATTTGGGGTCGTAGATCATGATTTGGAGGTGGGGGGTCCATTTCCATCAATTTTTCGCTATCTGCTACCGTTTGGGCTGTGGTATTGTAACAGACAACCCCTCATACATAGGTACATGGTACATAGATACACACAAATTTCTGATTTATATATTAAGATATTTTTCCATAATTATCTTTGTATGTACCTATATTATGAATAAATAATAAATAAATCAATTTAAATTAAATTAAAAAAAATCTCAAGATTTCACTTTGCGGACAAAATATTTAAATAAACGCAGGCTTTTATTTTGACAATTAATTTCCTTTTTATTTTCCTTATCATATAAAAATCTAGTGTGAACATCACACGAATTTCCTCATTTATATAAAAAAAAAGATCTTATATTAATCTTCGAATTTTCAATGCCAAAACACGTTTTGAGGTACTTGGGGCCCAAATCTCGAGTTTCATCCATTAGTCCGTTGTGATGTTGTGAACAAAATTTCTCAGCATGATATATCGTGTTCTATGTATACAGGGTGTCCCAAAAGTCTGAGACCATGAGCTTTATGAGGAGTTTTGAAGTTTTGTATGATATTATATCCCAAATTAAACCACCTGAATGTGTGACCAATTTTTCGGGGCGGGTCCAATGTGGAACCCAGGGGGTCAAACTTTTGTTTTTTACATACGAACCCCCATATTGTGATATATTTTCAGAAAGACAATAGAATTNCATTTGAAATTTCCAAGATATGGCTTCCAAGAGTGTCTAAAACTAGGCGAATTATTTGCAATGGGATATTGAATAATTACATAGGACACCAATGCCGAGGAACCTGCTTTTTTAGACATAATTCACTTAGTTTTAGACACTTCGCCTACTTTTAGAAATACACTTGTACCCGTCTCGAGTCTCGAATTTTAATTAAAATGGCGATTTTGCCAATTTTCTTGAATCCTGCGAGGAGAGTAAGTGGTGCCAGATACTTGAAATTTGGTATGTACGAGTATGTTAATTATTATGCATATTAGAACACGACAAGTCCTACTGAGACATTTTGTTCACAACACACGGACCAACGGCTGAAACTCGAGATATGCGTTCTCGGCTTCTGGGGACCTCAATACGTATTTTGTCATTGAAAAATCGATATCGAAAATTCCAGCCCATTCTTTTTTTTTTTATAGATAAGAAAGTCGTGTGCTATTCACATCTGATTTGTAGTTTGAAATTTCTTATCTAAACACTCATAGAACTTGTATAGACAAATCATGGACGTAAGTCTTTAGCTTATATTTTGAGTAAATCTTTTCCACAGCGGAAGGAAAATGATTCTCGTGTTTTGGGTTCTGGAGTTCCCTACGTCCTGACACTTCTAACGAGATGTACCATGTGTTCCAGGGAATGGCCAAAGTCTTTCTCACTACAAAGGGTACCGAATGGTACCTAAGTATGGAAGCAAGTTTTACTTACTTAATCCGTCCCCTTCTACCGTTGGTGTAGGGGTTGGCAGAGAGCTCGCCATTTGGATCTGTCAGCAGCACCAACCAACGTCTGTCTCCAGGTCTTTCTCATTACTCCAGGTAGCTCCTCTCTCACTCACTGCTTCCATCACGTTGTCTTCCCATGTACATCTCGGTCTTCCTCTGGATCTTTTGCCGTCAATCTTACATTGGTATGCTTGTTTTGGGAATCTGTCATCTGGCATCCGCATGACATGACCGAACCAGCGTAATTGTGATGTTCGGATAGAAGTCAGGAGGGGTTCTACTTTTATCTACCCTCAAAACGGCTAGAAATTAGGTGTACTTTATTGTTCTTAGGAATGAATACTCAAAAATTATGCGTCTCCTCTTTCCGTACTTCTTTTCGAGCTTCGATAAAATAATAACAATCGATTCGTTATGGATCGATCATAGTCGAACCATAACGAATAGAACAGATAGTGGGGAAACTCATGCAGTTACATGTGAGTAGCCGCTAGAGGGCGTTTAGCAGTAGAATAAAGAACTGTACACACTAGGCGATGTTTTAGAAGGGGGACATAAGAAAAATCTTAATAATGAAAATTTCAGCTATGTTCAAGGTTTAAATGGATTTAATTTAAAGATATAATTTTATTTGAAGATTTTTTTTTTTAAAAAAATAGTAGGTACCCATTTAAAACGGAAAAATCAATTTCGCGGCCATTGATAAATTAATCGGCCGATTTGCTGATAACAAACCCTGAAGGATTTGGTACCGGGCAGGAGTTTTTATGAATTTTTATTATCCAATTTTAACCCAATTAGAGAGGTTATAGGAAACATTTTTACGGCCATAACTCTATTGCGTGTGTATAACCGTCCGACATGGACCCATGACGACAATAAAAAAAAAAAAAAAATANTGGACTCGATCCTGAACTGCTCCCATACCTTTTGATATCACTAGCCCTAGAGTTTCACTATCACACGGGTTGGGGTTAAATTCAGAGAGTTTCCCCACTTTCTGTTCTATTCGTTATGGTCGAATAGAACAGAAAGCAAGCTTTTGCAAAAAATGCGCGCTCAGTGTAAATGGGCTTTAACACAAATATAATTTTAAATCTGGCAATAACATACTAATTATAAATGTTTGAAAAATTTACTTTTTTTTTTTTTTTTTTTTTTTTTTTTTTTTTTTTTTTTTTTTTTTTTTTTTTTTNTAACGTGTCTTTAACATCTATTGGTCATTCAAGACGGGGGGTTTCACCCTCCATTCGCTGGAAACTTGCAAACCAGCTACCCATATTGACATCACCCAACCGGAGTTGGGCCGGAAAAATAGCCAGCATCACGAGGGCGCGAACCCACTGGACACCCACATGGTTCAACCTGGCTGGACGTTGCTTAACTTCAGTGATCTAACGGGAACTGGTGTACTCAACGTGCTATAGACGCTGGCCAAATATTTAATTTTTAAAATAAATTTATACTGTGTATTTAAAAAGAAACTATTTTAGAATCCTTCGATTCATCATCAGTCTAGTCGAGTCGGCTAGAAGTTGGACTTTATTGACAGCTGATGTATCCAATGATTCGAAACTAGTTTCTTCATAAATAATTATTCCTCATAAATAATTATATAAATATAGTATTTTGGTAAATGTATGGTTTTTAATTTATTTTTTAAAAATAAATACAAATAACATTTCTTATATTTAAAGAATATCAAATTTTGAGTTTTTTCCTCTCCTGACAATCCCATCATACAAGCCAACGGTCATACCACGTTCAATACACCAGTTCCCGTCAGATCACTGAAGTTAAGCAATGTCGGACGTGATCAGTACTTGGATGGGTGACCGCTTGGGGTACACCACGTATCGTTGTCTCTTTTTTCCGGCCCAACCCAGGATGGGTGAGGTCAATGTGGGTAGCTGGTTTGCAAATTTCCAGCGAATTGAGGGTAAAATCCCCGTCTTGAATGACCAATAGATGTTAAAGAGACGTTAAGCCAAATTAAAAAAAAGTCTCATCAAATACTGTGGTAGCCAGCGTCTATGGCACGTTGAATACACCAGTACTCGTTAGATCACTGAAGTTAAGCAACGTCCAGCGAGGTTGTACCATGTGGATGTCCAAAAAAAAACAAAAAAAACGGACCTTTCCCTACCAGTGATAAACATTGTATTAATTTATCAGCCCAAGGTTGTGTGTTATATGCAATGTGTATGTTTTTGATTGCACAAAACACACATGCACGAACAGTGAATATCAATTTTAGGGATGGGATTTTCGACTCATGTAGGTGAGTCGACATGACTCACCGGGACCGGACAGATAGTGTTATTTATTTTCTGAGCAACTCACAAACTTAAAATGTGGTTTATCTGAAAGTAGAAGGTTAATTTTCACGATTAAATGGTGGAAAAATCGTCACCAGAATAAAAGAACATTTTCCTTCAGTAAACAACAAACTTTATGATCTTTATCAGCCAACAAAAAAAGCTACTCGTAAGTCGACTCTTTGAAGAGTCGACTCATTTCAAAAAAGATGATTCGACGTCTCCGTGGCAGAGTGTGCATCACACTCGTCTTACACCACGGAGGTTCCGGTTTCGATTCCCGGACGGGTCGAAAATATGAAAAAAGGTTTTTTCGAATTTTCTACTTGGTCTGGTTGTGTTTTGGGGGTAACTCAACCTCCCGAGGACAATTGAGTAGCTATGGTAATAGCGCCAAGTGGTAGTATTATAAGGAAATTGTTAAAAGTGTAGCTTAGGCTTAGTGATATTGAAGTGAATGTTGAAAATACCTTGTAATGCTATGATGCCCACAAACATTGTGACATAATAACACAAGGAGAAATATACATACATTTACATACGTACACAAAAAGATGATTCGACTCGTAAGTAAGTCGACTCCTGACTCGACTCGTGGATGACTAGCCCATCCCTAATCAATTTTGTGTAATGCCAATTTGTATTCATACAGCATGTTACACACCAAACTGTCCCATCCTAACACATTACAGTAATGCTTACTTCTGCTAAGTACTCTATAGCATACTAAGTCCCAAATTAAATTACGATCATCTAATACCCGGAGAAATTTTTAAGAGTAAGGTTAATATTACCTGTTACGTTATGTGCTCCTGTGATTTTTTTTTTTTTCGGTGCCAAATTATATATTTGGCACGCAATGAACATTTTTTATATAACTTTGTGNTTTTTGTTTTGTTTTCGAGTATTTCATAATATCAAAATTTCACCAGATTTGGTCATTGTAACGAATTCCATTCATACTGCGGTCCTTCTAAAAATGACCTCCGCAGGGAAGTACTCTTGGGCCAATATTGTTTCTTTTCTTCATCAATGATATCCATTTAGTCTTAAGCTGCGTTTTCACTTAGCGACAAATATCGCACGACATGATCTTTAGGGTTCTAAATAATCAATAATGAAGAGGAATTTGAAATCTGATCGATCATAAGTTTAATTAGTATTCAGAACAGAATCACTGGATAAATCATGTGATACCATTTTTGTTTTATTTTCGAGTATTTCATAATTTCAAAAGTTCACCAGATTGTGGTCATTGTAACGAATTCCATTCATACTGCGGTCCTTCTAAAAATGTGCTCCGCAGGGAAGTACTCTTGGGCCATTATTGTTCCTTTTCTTCATCAATGATATCCATTTAGTCTTAAGCTGCGTTTCCACTTATGCGACAAATATCGCACGACATGATCTGTTTCCACATGCAGCATGTATCCCGCGACATTCGTTTCACCATCTTTTGGGATGGAATTTTCGACTCACTTACATGAGTCGACTCGCTCGACTNTAATTATTTATAAAGAAACTAGTTTCGAATCATTCGATTCATCATCAGTCCAGTCGAGTCGAAGGATGGAAGTTGACTCTGGAAGGATGGAAGAGTCAACTTCCATCCTTCGACTCGACTTGTTTATATTCTAGCAAGGTGAAGTCAGAAATTAAATACATTTACAATTTATCTGAAAATTTTCCATGTATGTATTTTTCCTTCTGTTATTTTTTTTTCTTTCTTGTGAGTAAGTTGCAAAATGAGTGACGACGATCTTTTGTTGCAGCTGCAGTATTAGTTGCTATCATAATTGACTTGTCGAACTCAAAACGGCGTAGAAAACATAGATACTGGCGCCGTCAACTCTTCAAGGTATAAAAGTCGTGAAATCTATAGGTCACTTTATACTCCCACTCAATGTAGGAAACAAACTAAACAAAAATCGAAAAGCGGCGCGACACATCTCCACTTGCAATGCTGGGTGACATTTCTTTGCTCCGGACCAACTTTCATCGGGTTGAAATCCTGAGGTCGCGCGACACGTTTCCACTTGGCAAATGTCGCAAACGCAGCTTCAAAGAATTGCTATTTTTCGTTATTCGCTGATGATCTAAAAATTGTCGTTGGTTATCATTTGGATTGTTTAAAGAACCAAAATATTACAATCGGAAATCAACATTATCTTAAATTGGTTCACTCAGAATTATCTATCTATCAATATCTCTAAAACCAAGGCATGCAGATTGGGCGGCTAAAAATCCTGACCTTTCCCTACTTCCTCTTAAAATCTGTTCTGCCCTTGACTATAAACCCTTCATTTATAAACTAATTAAGGATGAATGGCAACTTGCTTGGAATAATATTCCAAGCACTAATAAACTGAAAAGAATTAAACCCTTTACAAGTAACAGAAGTACACGAATGGAGGAGGTGGTTTTGGCCCGGATATCGCGCCAAGCCCATAGATCGGCGGAGATTAGCTAATAGGCCCAGAGATCATCGAATATTGTGGAATACTCACACTACTCACGTGGACACGTGGTCCTAACTTACATAATATTTAAAATTAAGATAAAATTAATTATTGTTTGTTAAATAACAATCAGATTGTTTATAGGTTTTATTGTAAAAGTTGTTTGAGCTACATTTTTATAAATGCCTAAATTTGTATTGATGGTACTGCAGAACACCAAGTGCGAGAAAAAGTTCCAGTAAAACGCCACCAACCAATCCTGTCACAGGAAGAACGTCCTGATTGAATGTATTCATAATCAACTTGACTAATTGTTACTGGGGGGATTTCCTATTGCTCCCACTCTCCAAAACTAAATAAATAAAAATCATATTTTGCCCTATTCTTTGTGAACATGATGCATTTTCTGTGATAGATATTTTGAAATCATAAGAATTAATTTCGGCAGTATTATTAGCGAGGTTGAAAATAATAATTTTAATTTGGACAGTAAATCAGGGGTTCCCGAACATTTTGGTACCACGCCCCCCCTTTCTTGAAATGAAAGCCTCCCTCGCCCCCTCCCCTTTACATTATAAATTATGAATGGCTATGTGTGTTGCCGAATTCTATCTCATCCAAACCGCTAATATGTTGCTGAATGCTATCTCATTCAAAACGCAAATATGTTGCTGAATGCTATCTCATTCAAAACGCTAATATGTTGCTGAATGCTATCTCATTCAAAACACTAATGTGTTGCTGAATGCTATCTCACTCAAAACGCTAATGGGTTGCTGAATGCTATCTCAATCAAATTTTCTAAACATCATGTTCAATAGTAAACGTACCTATATTTTAAAATACATCTACAGCTGACACCGCATTGGTGTTTGAAAACACGGTCTAGCCTTGTTTTCTCTACCTTTGTAAAAAAAAACGTGTACATTTATATTTTAACTAAATGCTAATAATTCAACTAGTCTTGCACCCCCCCCCCCGCCCCAGTTTGGGAACCACTGACCTAGACCATTTCAGTATAGATTTTGAATTTCCAGTAATCAGCTACATACATAAATCCCGCGTTAATTTCCGATTGAGTTGGCCACCAGACATCGTCAGGTGTTGCGGGGTTGCCTTTGGATGCAGTCACAGTCACCGGTGACATCGTTCCTATATCACCTTCAGAATTGAATAACTTTGTAGAGGGTCAGCCCAGTTCAGACCCAAGGGTGGTTCTCCTTTGAGGTCAGTGATGGGATAGGTTTGCAACATTGTTCACCGGACGCGACACAAGGCCCGAATGAGGACAAGTTTTTACCGCAGCCAATTTT
>CM022880.1:2155630-2174417 GCA_012654025.1 Pachypsylla venusta | reverse complement strand
AGAAAAAGGTTTTTTTCAAAATAAATTAAAATTAAAGTGAATTAAGGTTACCGAAAACATTTTAATGGCCCTTTACTGGAACTATCATGACATGCGTTCCAGGTCGACCGCGCAGCGTAGTATAGTATACACCAACACATTGGCATCGAACTACCTATGTGACAACCTGTATTTTTGAATTCTAATAATTTCGACATTATTTTGAATTTATTCTAAAAATAATTACATATTACCTAATAGAAAATAATAAATTACTAATTTGAGCACAGACCAGACTTTTATTTATTTAAAACTTCTGAAAGAGATTATGTAAAACGAAATGTCATTCAGTGTGCATATGCAATATGCATACTATATATCTGTACTTTATTGACCAGACTAAGTGAGAGGTATACTAAAATTAGTTCAAATTAACGATTTTATTCAAATTTTTTTGAGTTTCGTACCAAGATTTCTATAGAATGCTTGCTCAGATTAGTATGAACATGGTTTGTATATAATAACTAGCATCCCCCGATCTCGGGCTCGCCCGCGCATATTTTAAATGAAGCACATAATTATATACATGTAGGTATCATGCTATCTCTCTCGCTCCAATGTATTTCTTATGGGCATTGTATACTTTTCGCGATTTCTACCCCTTAAAATTAAAATTTTTGAAATCTTTCTTAGGGCTTACTTACATGGTGCAACGAAGGTCCCTGCCACATTTCAAGTCTGTAGCATTAATAGTTTCATCTCTACGTTTTTCAGTCACTCAGGACATTGCCTTTTATATATATTTATTTAAATTTAATTTATATTTATTAAGGTTAATCTATAATTTCCTCAAATAATTCCAATTCTTCTCTATAAGGTTCATTCTCTTCTTCTCTTCTCTCCATCTCCTCCATATGCCTATCTATAAAATACTCAAATAATTCCAATTCTTCTTTTCCTCTAAATTCCACAAATATACCCTCACACGTTCTTTTCATTACTAATGTCTGTATGTAGGTTTGCATATTTTCTTTTATTTCCATTTGTCTTATATATATTTTTTAAAATACTTTGTTACCAATCCATCCCATGTAATTACTATCGGTAACAGTGTCACTTTTTTAAATTATACATTGATGTTAGCTCTTTCCCCTGTAGTTCGTATTTTCGTGCTTTTAATAGTTCTGTATTTGGTAATATATTCTTATTTGTAATTCCCACTTCTATAATTATAATTTCATTCTTCTTTAAGTCATGTATCAATATCTTCGTTTCGTTGTGCTCTATCCTCAATTCTGTATTTATTTTCATATCTGATTTAATAATTGCTTTTTCATTCGATATCATGTTTTCCACTTCATAGTTTTTCAGTTTTTTATTCTTGTTCATTCCATATTTCTTTGAAATGGATGAATTGATGCATCTGACTACGTCATTGTGTCGTTTCTTATAATCATGATCAAGCATTCGTTCACAATGTGTAGACAGATGATCCACTGATTTCATCGCTTTCTTACAGTGATTACATTTTTGTTTTTTTTTTTAATAAAATAAGTCTGTCTTGTAAAGTGCATAAGATTCCTTCTTCTGGGGGTGTAATTTTTCCTTTCTTTAACCATTTTGATGACTGTACCAGATCATAATTATTTTCTCTATTTTCAAACAGCACGCCATGTAATTTTTTCACCTTGATTTTTTCTAACCTTTTTTTATCTTGTATTTTCTTTAATTCCTTTGCTTTTATGTCATTACTGTCTTCAATGCTATACTTCTCTTTCAGATAGTCCTTTATTTTTCCCAAATATGTTCCTTTTCTTTGCTGCTCCTCCTCCAATAAGAATCATCGTTCATTAGATGTGTTCAAATGAGCAAATAGGTTTAGTATGATGATCTCTCCCTTTTCTTCAATATATATAAAGATTCTATGATTTTTTAATTATAAAGATTCTATGCTCGTGGAATTAGCTGATTAGTTTTTGTGATTTCGGTCGAAACAAGACCTCCATGTTGGCCATTTGTATTGAGTGATGTCTATAGTTTACAAAACTACTAGGGCACAATAAGCCGAGGGTTCACCGATAGGGCCCAAAATCAGCAAATTCTATAAACATAATGAATGTCCAATGTCCATACCAGGTTTAGTCAAAATCGGACAAGGATTTCGAGAATTATTGTGGTATGAACAAATAAATAGAAAGAAATGTGGGGCTAAAACTAGCATTCAAAATGTATGACGGATAATTAGACTTCAAATATGACATACACCAAATCTCTGGCACTTCTCTTTTTAGATAAGAATATTGAAATCCGTACCATTTTAGTTTAAATTGTCAATAAATACTTTCGTCCAAAAAATGTCACTTCCAAGAGGTCAATCCTGGATTTTACCATAATCAAGCGAAGCGGCTTAGGCCTTATCCCTAGAGCATTACAGAATTTCCTGGCCGTTCAAAAGTAATGGAAATGGGGATAATAAATGTTTAGATTCAGCCTGTATGTTCAATTTCATTAATTCGCAAGTGCCATTTTTTACATTTGATATTATCTCCCTTGTACCTTAAATACCTTTAAACATTCAGTAAAGGTAATAATGGGGTTAGACAGCGTCCATGGAACGTTGAATACACCAGTTCCCTATAGATCACTGAAGTTAAGCAACGTCCAGCGGGGTTGTACGTCCGCGTGGGTTCGCGCCCTCATGATGCTGGCTTTTATCCGGCCCAACCCAGGCTGGTTGATGTCAATGTTGGTACCTGGTTTGCAAGTTTCCAGCGAATGGAGGGTAAAATCCCCGTCTTGAATGTCCAATAGATGTTAAAGAGAGATTTTGCCAAATTAAAAAAAAAAAAAAAAAATATGGGCTTATTTTTTTCTTGGCCAATTCCATATGTTCATTGTTTTCAAGATTCCCTATTGAATAAGATATTTTCCGATGTTTTTTAATGGAAAAATTCTGAACCAAGCAGCAACAAGGACTAAATGTGAACAAGAAAAGCTTGACCTTGTGAAATGATATAATTATAATAAAATATATTTACCTAAGAAGATCATCTGCTGAAGAAATACATTCACCACAATTCCCAATGAAGATCTACAAGTGGTATCTTGTAAACATTGGTGGGAGAAGATCCTCAAGCTAAAGAACCTAACTGAATAATTTAATCCATTTTGAAAGAAAGTAAAAACATTATTCAACTACCATCTCTTTATTAAAACGGTCCAACTTCGTATCCGCAATACAGTCGAGTTTACTATTTCAGTTAAAAAAGATTTTTTTTTGGAGGGATGTATCAATTTTGAAGTATATAACTTTGGATAATATTGTCGTAACTTTTAGTTTCAAAAAATATCGCGAGCTATATACTCGTATTTATATTTTTTTTTTTTAGAAAAATTATAAAAAAGTTCCTTTTTTATAAGGAGGTTCCTCAAATAAAGAATGGGGGCCAAAATGTTAATGGTTAGTTAAATTTATTATTTTTTAAAGTTATAATTATATGGTTAATTTTCTTTTAGCTAATTTTTTCTGGTGATTTAAATTTTTTTTTTGTTGGTGATGGTTTAGTGAAATTTTTTTTCAGCATTTTGGATTATCTCTTTATCAACGCTCATCGGTCAACTTTTGTGTCAATAATTCGATTTTTGTGTTATCAAAGTATTTATTGATTAGGAAGTGTGTTTTAATATTATTCGTGTCGGCTTTTCTGTTAAATTGATCTAGTGTTGTTTGAAGAATGTAAAAGATACAATATTTTGTGTTATTTTGATAGTTTACAAAAGATTTTTTTTTATGAAACGTATTTTATTACAGATACGTTTTTTATGAAACGTATTTTATTACAGATACGTTTTTTATGAAACGTATTTTATTACTGATACGTTTTTTTATGAAACGTATTTTATTACAGATACGTTTTCTATGAAACGTATTTTATTACAGATACGTTTTCTATGAAACGTATTTTATTACAGATACGTTTTCTATTAAACGTATTTTATTACAGATACGTTTTCTATGAAACGTATTTTATTACAGATACGTTTTCTATGAAACATATTTTATTACAGATACGTTTTCTATGAAATGTATTTTATTACAGATATGTTTTTGGTTATCAGTAAGACATAAAATTCGTATTTTCATAAACATTTTGTTTTGAAAATGAAATCTCAAATTCTTGCTGACAGATAAAACAGAAGTCACAAACTTGGAGTTTCACTGAGACACTTTTTTATGTTCCAAATTTTTTTAGTGGAGATGACAAAATCACTTTTGCATAAAAGAAAAAGCATATTGTAAATTGAAAAGTAGATACCTACCTATGTTTCGACATTAAATTTCTATTCGAGTTATCTTATTTTTAGCGAATGTATCTCAAACGTCTGTTTTATAGAATTAAAACAAAAAAACGTATAATATCAAATTTTGAGGGGGAGTATTTTTTTATAGTGAGGATTCCAAAGGTTCATGAGTGAAAAGTAAAAACAATAATTTTGCCAGAAATCTTGACGATTTGCAATCCTGTTCGTCCTCTACAAGGGGTTCCGTATTAGAAAAATAAACACATTGCTAAAATGAAGATTTATGTCCTAAGAGGGAATCCCGGGTTTAATCCCTAGTGACTAAAATATGATCGTCTTTGCGCCAATTTCAAAAGCAGTATTTTCTATTGCTTTTGTATTTGCTCAATTCCTAACTAACAGTTAGATAGTTATGTGGTTAGCTACTAACTTGAAACAAATTTGACTTTTCCGGACTATATCATCAGAATAGAATAGTGACTTGGTTCTGTCATCTTTAGACCTCACTCACCTAAATGGGCTGCATTTGGCCCCGAGTGGTTTTAATTCTATCAATATAGACAAAATGCAAACCAAATTTCATCAAAACCAGATAAGGCGTACAAGAGTTATCGTGGTTCAAAATATTAGACAAAGTCCTGTAGCTTATCGAACGGTCACATTATACAGTCAATCATCATACAAATACACCCAGTAGACAGAATAATTCATAAAACTCATTCAGTTATCAAACATCAATTTAAATACCTACCAAAAAATTCAAAATAATAAAAAAAAAAATGACTAATTTGCATAGGAAATAGTTTATTTTATGTAAGATACATGCCTTCGATCGAATGGAAATAACATATTCGATACACGATAGCAGGTATTGTGTGAAAAAATAATAACGTCCATTACAAGTGGGAACATACATATTAATAATAGAATGTGACAATAAAGATGATGGATATTGTAATACAGAATACAGGACAAATCACCATAAAATTATAGATACAGAGGTTCAAAAAACTAAGGGGCGCGCCCCCCTTGGGAGGCGTGAAAGCTAGCAAAGGTGGGTGCGAGACCAGTTGAATTATTATCATTTAGTTAAAATATATGTACACACACCATTTTAATTTTGTTTAGAAAATTTCAATGAGATAGCATTCAGCAACACTTTAGCGTTTTGAATGAGATAGCATTCAGCAACAAATTAGCGTGTTGATTGAGATAGCATTCAGCAACACATTACCGTTTTGAATGAGATAGCATTCAGCAACACATTACCGTTTTGAATGAGATAACATTCAGCAACATATTAGCGTTTTGAATGAGATAGCATTCAGCAACACATTAGCGTTTTGAATGAGATAGCATTCAGCAACACATTACCGTTTTGATTCCCACGTGTATATATTTTCTGAGTGACTTTTTGTGAGTACATTGATTCCCACGTGTATATATTTTCTGAGTGACTTTCTATGAGTACATTGATTCCCACGTGTATATATTTTCTGAGTGACTTTTTGTGAGTACATTGATTTCCACGTGTATATATTTTCTGAGTGGCTTTTTATGAGAACATTGATTCCCGCGTGTATATATTTTCTGAGTGACTTTTTGTGAGCACATTGATTCCCACGTGTATATATTTTCTGAGAAACCCGTATTTTTTATACTTTGATCAAACGGATCTCTAATCAAACCCGCCCAATCATTGATTTTTCTTTGGAATAAAAGTGATAAAACCAAGAGTGTAATACATCAAATCAGTCACGTTTTTTATGCTGAATCTCGTGGTACCATTTTTTTTTTTTTTTTTTTTTTTTTTTTTTTTATACTTTTCAAAATAATGAAATAATAAAGGGTTGNATTTTTTACACTTTTTATACCCAAGGAGGGTACAATTTCATTTTTGGTTGATATTAACATTTCGTGTGTCGCTTAGACAAAATATCGAGTAAGGAATGGATTGTGTGTAGAATCAAACGTAAAATTTGAATATGAAATAAAAAATAGGGTTTTCCATTTAAAAATCGAAAGTTGGTGTCTGTTTACCTACCTACCTGTAGAAATTTTAATTACGCCAAAAAATAGATTAATTTGTGTTAGAACTACATATAAAATTTCAAGTATCTATCTTTAGCCGTTAAAAATAAAAAAAATCCGTCTCGTGACTTTTCGAACACTCTGTATATCTCCAAGGCCACTGCTGCATCAGCCGGAGTGTTCTTGTAATTGGAATCTCTATCTGTTACATTTCTATTTGATCAGTTCTACAGAATCCTGCCCCATTTTCAGTTATAAGAAACTGTCTAATTTGATAATGAAAATCAATGCGATAACTTTCGTTTGGTGGCGGTGAGTCTGTATAATATGTCAGGAAACGGTTACATAATATGTGCTATTAATGTGAAGTGGTATTTTTTTTAAATAATCAATTCATTTTCCAATTGATTGAATTGTTAACCCTCTCGCGCCCAAACTTGCTACCAAAATTTAATGAATCATCTTATTTTGCTTCTGTCCCCCTTTAGTATTTTTGTTGATTTCAGAGCATTGTGTGCAAGGTTCTTTACCCTTACAGATAATACTGAGCGGGGGCAGAAGCAAAATTAGATAACTTTCGATGCAAGTTTGCAATTACGGGCGCGAGAGGGTTAAACGTAATTGTAAATTACCTCATTTAAGAATCTGCTTTGAGGTACAGATTTGTTCCCACAATAACTTAAATATTTATTCAAACATACAGACTGGGTGCTATAGAAGACAGAAACGAATAAATATTTTTTGATGGCCACAAGATAGGTGGGTAACTGAGATCCAATGGATCATGTTTTATAAAATTCATTAGTGAGCCAGACGAAGCATAGACAAGTTATAGGTTGGAGAAGGTCATTTTTGGACAACTTTCAACGTCGCTTGGTGGGTTCTTTGTAACCGAAGAAAAAGAAGATGGACACTAAAGGCTAGTGTTTGATGGCCGTGATTTCAAATATGTCATCAAAATTTAAAAAAAAAAGAAGCAAAATGGGGGAATACCTGAAAAGTGACCAAATATTTTTGTTTCTTCTCAAATGAGATTAGACATATGAAAAGAGCCCCTCTTTCTAAGCCTTTTTGTGTAATTTTTTTTTTAAAAAAAAACGAACAAAAAAATGAATTCCTATGGTAAGAGGGAACCACGAAATCGTCCGATTACGATAAAATTTTTAGAAAAAAAAGTTCCAATTAATGGCCTGGACACAACTGTCAAATTAGAATTTCGAAAAATGAGCGTGAACCAAATTGGCAGCCTTAAATCTTCCAAAAAAAAATCGATTCAATAAATTTCTTTTTCTGTTTACCCGGTTTGAAAACATCGTTAAATTATAAATAAATCTGTTGTCAAAGAGAAATTTCAAGAGTTTTATGAAATGTTCTTAAAATGATAATAATTGTCTACCTTTAAAATGTATAATGTTATAATTTAATATTTTCTTTAACCAAAGTTCTAAATCGCCTTGGTTAATCATCAAAGTAGATTTTTCAAAGTCTAGAGCATCACTATTTTATCAAAAAATATATTTAAAAATTATCTGACAATTTAGGACATAGATTTTTTTTTTTTTACTTTCCCCAACACGGTCCCAATTTGGACCTACATACAATATTCATCGAACTTGTTCAACAAGTGGCAAATATCAAATACGGGGTAAGGACAGATTTTTTAGATGCTAATGTAACTTGAAACGTGAATAATCAAATTTCGAGCTTTTTTTCGATTCCAAAGGTTAATTATGGAAAATAAGAAAACAATATCACATTTAATTTGAGACTAGAAATCATTTTTTTCGCGGTAGAAAAAAACCAAGAAAAGTGCCTAAAATTGTGTAAAATGCATACTGGACTTTTTTTTATGGTTTCAGTAAATTTATCAGAAATCAGAATTTGTCAAAACTATCGTTTTTACCTTTTTACTAATGTTTATTCGATACATTATATTTTTAGTTCTCTAGTCTAGTAAAGTACAAAGGGAGGTGCTTCGGAATTTTCCACTTAAAATTAAAGTATTTTCTTTTTTCTATTTTATTGATACAAAGATATTTTGAAAGTTAATGACCGCAAGATGGGCGTTGGTAAGTTTCCTAACATTCAGACTTAGGGAAATAATGTTTGTCAACAAAATTATTTGACCAAAAAAAAATTTTTTTGGTTTTAAAATATTTCGTGCATGTCTTTATTATTGGTGTCTAGCATTTTTGTAAGGACAACAGCTTCGGCAGCTCAGTTGGTTGAAGCGGTGGTTTCGTATCTAGTAGGCTCTTGGTACAAATCTAACTCAATCCCCGCCGCCGGCGCTGGTTACAAGATAGATCTAAATAAATGTCGTGGTGATAATTTCATGCTCAATAGAGACATGCAACCAGTTTAATAATAATAATAGCGCAAGGACAAAAATGATTTATATTTCTACTAAGCATTCTTTTGACACATGGTGGATTCTAAGATCAAACGGATAAGAATCTATTCACAAATTCACAATTGTTGCATTTAGTTTGGTCTAGTCTGACTAACCTTTGTAGTAGTCAGCGGCACTTGTCATTGATTTATTCTATTGTGTTATTAGTTTAGCATTGTGATAACTAATAACACATATCACGGAGTATCGGCAGTGGATGAATATCATAATACATATAATATATTTCTTTTATTATCTTAATAAATCAATATCTATAATATTAATCAGTATGTAATTTTAGCCAGCGTCTATGGCACGTTGAATAAACTAGTTCCTGTTTGATCACTGAAGGTAAGCAAAAAATGGACCCCCTGGGGGAAACTTGGGACCCGCCCCTGAAAAATTGGTCACACCACCAGATGGTTTAATTTGGAATATAATACCATGCAAAATTTCAAATCTCTTCATAAAGCTATGTAAAATTTCAAATCTCTTGAAAAGATATTCAGGTGGTCTCGGACTTTTGGGACACCCTGTATGTATATTTAAGAATACACTCAAAACATATTACAGATAAATTCACAGAGGTAAAACAAAATCGACCACAAAGATGGAACGCAACATGCCTTTCTGAAAACATATCACAAGATGAGGGTTCCTATTTAAAAAACAAAATTTGGACCCTATGGGGGTCACATGGGACCCACCCCTGAAAAATTAGTCACACCATCAGGTGGTTTAATTTGGAATATAATACAAGGCAAAATCATAAAGCCGTTCCAAAGATATTCAGGTGATCTCAAGGCTTTTGGGACACCCTGTATTAAATGGGTCGCAATTGTTGCCGTAGCAATCTATCTAATTATTAGATAAAAGTCGAATTGCCCCCCCCCTCTCCGCGAATGCAAATCCTGATTTCTCCTTTGGGTACTTCAAATAATTATTACACTTAAAATTACTAAGCATTACGTTCGAAACTTCAGAAATTAAAAAATGTAAAAGAGAAGAAAAAAGTCAGTTTTTTAAAAAAAGACAACAACTCAAGACCGGTTACTTTCTCTGACAAAACAGTTCTTCTCCACGATTTAAAATTAATTAGAAACAAAAAGGTTTATCTTTAAGATACAATACTATCGTTTTGCTACACTTGAAATTTTATTTCCTCAAGAATGTGATTGATTATCGAGTAAAATCGCAAAATCTTTCATAGTGTTGAACTCCGTTATGGACGTAGAACAATCATGAAATGACAAACGTTTTGCAGTTAGTAGCTGATCATGTCCACTGCTTGAGTTTTGGGTGAACACCCCATCTTTTTGGAACACATGCATCTTCTAAAAAAAAAACTCTATCAATGGGTTCATTATTTTACTGGCTAAAAAATACCCCCTCACCACAAAAAAAGTTCTGAGCATAATTAAATCCGGCTCTTATCATGGGCGTAGGAAGGGGGGCAGGTGGGGGCAGCTGCCCCCCCCCCTAGAAATTCTCGAGAGTATGCAGCACGGAAGGGGCAACATAAATTCACACTAGATAAAATGATTTTTGGAAGCAAAAAAGTCATCAAGTACCGAAATACGATAAATGCCACATTTTGTCCCTAATCCAACATTTACAAACGTATAGGTTCCAACAGTTTTTTTCGGCTTTCCGTATATTTTTCCATTGTAAAACTCCTCCTGCTAGTTAAATTTCGCCTGTTTGGCACTTTCCTTTATCGATATTTATCACAGGCCCTGGGGTCGCCCCTCCCCAATAACTGAATCATCAGTTACCCCTGGGGGTTTATTATTAAATAAGTACCGATTTACTTTATCGACCCCCCTCCCTCCCGACATGAAAATTTGAGCTCTTTTTAGGCAGTAATACTGAAAAAGCGGCAAAAACCGACAAGCATATATTTGATTGCACCCAAAGTTTCGGCTCACATTATTTAAAGACCCCAAACTGTACCTATTCATAAAACTTCGCTCAAATCGGTCAACGCTAAGTGGCAAAAGTAATCATCACGGCGGACTAAACGATTCCTTTTATTCGATTTTTGGATTCTACGTACTTTGAAAAATAAAATATCAAATTTTGAGGGGGGGGGGTGTCGTGACGATTACAAAGGTTCATTATTGAAAAAAATAAACCAATAACGACAATTTATTTCTCCCCCTTGAATATAGATAGATTCACTAGATCCTGATGAATTGGTTAAGGCCTGAAACCAGGGGGATCAGATAGATTGAAAGACCTTTGAAGTCAAACTTATTTCACCATTTCAAAAGCTTTCGTAACGAGGTCTATCTACAGGGTGTTTTTTAAAAAACGTTTAACCCCTAAAAACTCGAGAACCGCTTGGAATTTTTGAATTCTGTTTGTTTCTTGGGATAGAAAAAAGCCCATGGCCATTCGAATGGTAATATCAGTATTCCTGTTGGAATCCTGGAAGTGGCTTTTTTTTGACACAAAGTGTCGATTTCTCGGGAAAGAAATTCAAATGGAATGGGACAAATATTTTTTTGAAGAATGAAAGTCCCAATAAAATAAGGAATTTTCACATTTTCATTTTTTCAAAAAAATAATCAGGGGCGAAGTCAGAGGGGTTCAAAACCAAAACTTTATTTTGATGTATACATTCATTAAGAGAGGCTCAAAAAAAAGTTTTCATCCACATAAGTGATAAAAATACCAACTTTAAAGTTTCATCAGTGCCGTAGTTAGGGAAAACCAAATCTCGTATTTCTACCAGAGGTTAAAATGTCGTCTTTTAGAAAACGGCTATGAGTTCTGAAGTAAGAATATGATTTAAGACGTAAAATGGGGAGTGACCTCAATAAGGAACCATTTTAGCAAAAAAAAATAATTACTGATAGTAATTTTTTTTGGCTAAAATAAATAGATACGGCCCTGTTGTCAATGAGTGTGAGGATTAGTTATTATATTTTTTCAATCCATTTGAATTTCCCGAGAAATCGACTCTTTGTGTCAAAAAAAGCAACTTCCGGGATTCGAACCTGAATACAGATATTACCATTCGAATGGCCATAGACTTTTTTCTATCCCTAGAAACAAACAGAATTCAAAAATTCCAAGCGGTTCTCAAGTTTTTAGGGGTGGAACGTTTTTTATAAAAACACCCTGTATAATAAAACTCAATGTAACGATAAATGTGCGTGTGTTTACGTATCACTAATTGTTTAGCTAAAACGGTAAGAGATATCGAAACATTGATGAGAAGGACCCTCCCAAAACCATAAGCCTAAACACCAGATAATATATCAGAATTCAAAAATGTCGAACCATTTTCGAGTTACGGTCGATTTTTCTATTTTTGACCGAATTTAGCCGGTCATGGTCCGATATCTTAAATTTTGTCCCAATAACATATCAACTCAAAGTTTTAAAACTTAATTTTGTAAGGGAAATCATAGAATATTATTAGCTTTCGATTTTTAAAAGGGAAATCATAGAATACTATTAGCACGGGAACGGCCATGCCTCTAAGGCGTCAAGCTATAGGCCGTAATGAAGCGAAACAGCTAGTTTTGACTATCTGAACAAAACTTTCATCATAGTTTGGGTCTCTTTGAAAAATAACTTTCTTTTCATAACCAGATTTGCAAACTAGTTTGTAGTATTTGCAGTAAAGTTAGCCCACCATATCTTGACATAGACTTCTTGTTTATGACCGTGAGACAGTTTGGTGGTTTAATATGGTGTGCAATGAGAATCATAGATATAATTAATGGAATCTATACTTATAAAACGCAAAGCCCAGTTGGTATACTGACGTACTGACTGATGATAATCATCGTAGCTCCACGATGGCTAAACGTAGAGATTTGAAATTTGGCACACGGGTTCCTTTTAGTATGTAGGTGCGTAATAAGAAGGGAAAAAAATTAAACTTCAAGTGGGAGCAAGTTATCGCCAAAAATGACGCTATTTAGCTTTTTGCAATTTTTTTCTGAGCAAACTAAAAGAGATAACGAAAAATGACCCGAGAATAGACCCCCCCAAAATAGTATATAAGAACCCCATAAAAAATATAAAATTTGAAAATTTCCAATTTTTATCCGATTTATGGTCGATTTTCTTCACCAAAAAATCGGAATTGAGAAATACCACTTCGGAATGAGCGATAAAGCTGAAATTTGATACAAAGGTGTTCCGAAGTACAAAAAGTTATATCCTTGAATAAAATGTTGAATTTTCTAACTGGGAGCGGTGCTCACTCTGGGGGTCGGTTCCACCAAAAACCCATAGTTAAGAAGTATCACTTCGGGATGAGCGAGAAAGCTGAAATTTTATACGAAGGTGTTCCGCAGTGCAAAAAGTAATATCTTTGAGTAAAATATTGAATTTTCTAAATAGGAGCCGTGTTCACTTTAGGGGTCGGTTCCACCAAAAACCTAAAATTGAGTTGTTGAATTTTGTAACCGTAGCGAAGCACGGGAAAACAGCTAGTATCTTTATAATACTCTATACATTGTTATTTAGTATAGAGTACACAGATTTTTACATGCAAGAAGATCTAATAATTATTTAAATTTGTATCCTGCTGAGACAAATTAATATGCTTTTGATTTTGCTCCAGAACAATTCAATCAGTGGTCAATTCTAGGGATGGTATTTTCGACTCACTTAGGTGAGTCTACATGACTCGACTCACAAATATGAGTCGACCCTCGATCTCGACTCAAATCGAGTAACATTTTTCAAATACGCCTTATTTGTCAGAAAGACATAAAAAAAACAATTGACAAAAGGGGTATGTACCAAATAAACGTCCCCAACTTCGGCGAATACATTAAAAAAATATCACAATCAATCGTCACCAGAATAAAAGAACATTTTTCCTCAGTAAACAACAAACACCCGGAAAAAAAAAATTCTCCCTTTATAATTTTAATCAGTCAACAAAAAAAAGCTACTCGTAAGTCGACTCTTTGAAGATTCGACTCGTGAATGAGTCGAGTGGATTGCTGATGGGCTCTCTAGTCATTTCTCGATTTATTTTGAGCTAATCACGTTGAATACACAAACCGGTGTGGTTAATATTGAAATGGATGGTGTTGGTGACACAAAATGTTGTAGGTTTTTTACTGATCCTCGTTAGAACAATTGAATAGTCTCCTTACTATATTTCTTGTGCTTAGTTTGGATTATAGTGGTTTTTTATATATTTTTTAGAATACTCTTCCGCACCGCAGGCCGATCCTTGGTCTCATAGGCTAGAGACTCGCAGATTATGTTGAATAAATGCAAGGCTGCTGGTCTGAAGGAGATAAAGGTTCGAACGGCAAGGGGGCAGAAATGATCTGGTTTCCTATTATTATCTTTTGCTTTACCTCTGTTTAATAAGGTGTTTCGAAGCGGGTGTTTAACTCTCCATTCATTAGAAACCTACAATCAATCTACCTTCATTCAGTTCACTTAGCGAAGGCTGGAGTGTGAATAGCCCAAGAGGGTTCCAACCTATGTGGTCACAAATGAGTGAAACCTCGCTGGACGTTACATATCTCCATTAATCTTACAGGAACTGTTGTTGCCATTTTCTTTGAAGGCATTTATTTCTTTTTATCTTGTTGTTTGCAGAGGTGTTCCTTTTAAAATTAATTATTCTTTCCTTTTTCATATGCAGGTTCGGCGTAATGATTTTTCAGTTTTTATCTTTGGTCTGTTTTGCCGACTTTGATGGACTTTTCGAAGATAATAGTCACATTTTACTCAATTTTCTCCAAACACAGTACGTTTCACACAAATAGTTATTTGTTTTTCTAAGGTATCATTGTCATGCATTCTGGGCTTTATCCATTCTGTATGAATATTCGGGATGTTCAAGAACAGACGCAAGATTTCAAGGCTTGCATCGTCATTGCAATGCCATACACTCTAACATGAAGTCACCCAGACTAAATCTCAGTAACCGATGAAATGTCCGACAGAGATCTGAATATTCCGGATGTTCAAGAAGAGACGCAATATTTCAAGGCTTGCATCGTCATTGCAATGCCATACTCTCTGACTTGATGTCACCCAGACTAAATCTCAGTTGACCGATGAGATGTCCGACAGAGATCTGAATATTCCGGATGTTCTGAAACAGACGCAAGATTTCAAGACTTGCATCGTCATTGCAATGCCATACTCTCTGACTTGATGTCACCCAGACTAAATCTCAGTAGACCGATGAGATGTCCGATAGAGATCTGAATATTCCGGATGTTCAAGAAGAGGCGCAAGATTTCAAGACTTGCATCGTCATTGCAATGCCATACTCTCTGACTTGAAGTCACCCAGACTAAATCTCAGTAGACCGATGAGATGTCCGACAGAGATCTGAACATTCCGGATGTTCAAGAACAGACGCAAGATTTCAAGGCTTGCAACGTCATTGCAATGTCATGCTCTCTGACTTGAAGTCACCCAGACTAAATCTCAGTAACCGACGAGATGTCCGACAGAGATATGAATATTCCGGATGTTCAAGAAGAGACGCAAGATTTCAAGGCTTGCAATGTCATTGCAATGCCATACTCTCTGACTTGAAGTCACCCAGACTAAATCTCAGTAACCGAAGAGATGTCCCACAGAGATCTGAATATTCCGGATGTTCAAGAAGAGACGCAAGATTTCAAGGCTTGCAATGTCATACTCTTTGACTTGATGTCACCCAGACTATATCTCAGTAGATCTATGAGATGTCCGACAGAGATCTGAATATCCCGGATGTTCAAGAAGAGACGCAAGATTTCAAGGCTTGCAATGTCATACTCTTTGACTTGATGTCACCTTGTCACCCAGACTATATCTCAGTAGATCTATGAGATGTCCGACAGAGATCTGAATATCCCGGATGTGCAAGAAGAGACGCAATATTTCAAGGCTTGCAATGTCATACTCTTTGACTTGATGTCACCCAGACTAAATCTCAGTAGACCGATGAGATGTCCGACAGAGATCACGAATATTCTCTGTAGACACGCTCCATTCTATTCTAATAATGACAGCATACCTACCTGTAATTTAAGAGTTCTCTATTTTTTTTTTTATGATTTATTACGTGTGTCATGGGAACAAATAGTAATTTTTTTCTTCAAAATAGTAAGATATTGTGAGTGTGGGACCGATCTATAAATTATTCCAACCAGAATTTATTGATGATTCGTCTGCAATTTATATTGATGACATATTTCGTGAATAAAAAATCTTTCCCTTTTCTCCGTCCAATCCTTCCTTTATTTATTATTTACTAGCTTTATCTCCTGTGTTGAACACGACTTGTGTTTCGCAAAGACACTTCGTTTTTACATTTTGTTGAACGAATCAATTTTAAGAATATGTAAGTCCTTGATGTTTGACTTATTACACAAAAGGAAAACAGGGAAGAAATAGTCGTGACGTTAAGAGGACATGCGAGTATGTGGACAATCAGAAGTGGGTAGATAAGAAGGTTGTGGAGCTCTTAGGAAGAGAAAGTGATCAATCCTCAGCTGTTGAGTTAGGCCATTTGAGGTAGTCCAGATTTCAATCAAAGGTTCCATGAAATAAAGATTATTTTCAATTTTCGGATAATAAAAGTTAAAAAAGTCACAAATAAAATCCAACCAATTTAAAAAAAAACCGTATAATTTGTACGGCAAATGAATGTTCATGTACAAAGGTGCGACAATTAGTTCTCCCACATTTGAAAGAGCTGGTAAATAAAAACGAAATGAGATATTTGAAAAGTTATTTTGCATTCTGAAAGCTTGTGTATTCTAGTTTTTTTTTCATCTATGTTTTGCAAATAATGTTGTCCAAATGACAGCCTTGGCAAGTGACGCACATTTGGAGTCTTTCGCGGAAGTTTTCAATGACTCTCTTCAGCATACCAGCATCATTTTGGATGATTTCTTCTAGAATTGCATCCTTTACCTCTTCAAAGGTCTCAGGGCGATGTTTGAAGACGTCAGCCTTGAGGTAACCCACAGGGACTCAAATCCGGCGAGCGAGGGGCCTACGAAATGTCATGCTGTAAGGAGTATTTGAATATGTAACGTATTTGGAATATTTGGAAACGTAAATTTTAAAATTTTGTGTGTGGGGTTATTTTTTTAGGTCGCTTATAAATATGCGAAAAATGTGAATAGCCTATGTCTTCATACCAAACATAGAGACTTATTGGTCTGCCCTCGTTCCTCGTCCGTTCATCTGGCTCCCATCCAATAGAATGGTGTCACCTTATAATGATTCTAATTAGTATTTTATGTTTTAAATATTCATTCGGACAGTTTTAAAAGGGCTCTACACCACTAATAGTTTACTGCTGATTATACAACATGGTTGGATATTCATTTTATAGTATTTATAGAACATCTCCATAAATCTTCTTTTACTTTCAAATCAATTGACACAAATGTGTTTACTACTGCAATGTTCGATACTGGTAATAGAATTCATGCAATAGGAAACTAAAAGACTTTTAACGGTCAGAGATCAGAAGATTATGTAAATACCATCACAAGATTTAAATATTTAACCGGAACTAAGCTAGTAGATGACACTGATCAGATGGGTGAACAACTGGTTATTGAAAATATTACCAGCCTTTTAACTATATAAATAAAGTAAAAAAACTGCAACAGCAACAACATAAAGCTGTCCGACTTTCTAACGTCCGAAAGAGTGGATTTGCTGGATCTCCTTCTTTAATCTTTCATAGTTACCTTTACATTCACTGTTTATATACGTCACCAAAATGGTTGGATATTTAATTTCACGCCCAAATACTTTAACTTCGGTAATGTCAACCTTTGACCTTTAAAGAAAACTTCGTCACAATCGCCATGCCCGGATACAAAAATAATAGGCTGTCATTGAAATGTCTTCATATCCTATGTCTTCATACCAAACACAGACACTTATACTGAGAATGGGAGAGAATAAACACTTTTTAACATCAATAAAAATCACAAGTCCACTTATATTCACTCAACCATTCCATCTGGGTTAATTTTATTTAATAAAATTTCTCGAGACCTCCATCTACACAGATTTCTTGTGTATCAAGGGTGATATACAAGAAATTACAAATCACCGGCCCATTTCTTGCATGACACCTGTATCTAAACTCTTTGAAAGCTGTATTTTTAATAAAATTTCACCATTTATTTACAATAAAATTTCAAACTATCAACACGGATTCATTAAAAACAGGTCGACAATTACAAATCTGAGTGTTTTTTACAATTATCTTGGGAAAGTCCTAAATCATGGTTACAACCAAGTGGATATTATATATACAGATATAATGAAGGCATTCGATCGCTTGCCTCACGAGACACTCCTTAAAGGGCTCAAAGATTTTGGTTTACCGCTCCAACTCATAAAACTCATTGCGTCCTATCTACACCTTAGGGAACATAGAGTGAGATATAAAGGAGAATTGTCGGACCCATTTTACCCCACATCATCAGTCATTCAAGGGTCAAAACTTAGTACCCTCTTTTTTGCAATAATAATAGACGGCATAAGTGAATCCATCAAAAATTCGGAATACCAACTTTTTGACTAACGTGGGGGACTGTAAATTATTGCAAAATGACCTAACAGCGGTATGCGAGTGGCTGATGGGAATTGGTCTCGAATTTCATCCGGAAAAGTGTGAAGAAGCTCTCACAACATCCAGGAAGAGGGAAAAAATTCTATTTCAATATGAAACCGAGGGAAAACCCATAAAAGGGGTGCCGAATAAGCGAGACCTTGGAGTTATATTCCAACAGGACCTGAGGTTCGAAAAACATATTTTTGAAATTACGAAGTCGGCGAATCAGAATCTGGGTCTCATTTTGAGACATGCGAGTTCTTTCGATGTTGACACGTTGTCCATCCTATTCAAAATTCTGGTTAGGAGTAGACTAGAATACGCCACTGTCATCTGGGCACCAAATTCTCAACTCCTTATCAGAAAAATAGAATCCATTCAAGACAGATTTGTGAGGTCTATGTTCTTAAAACTAAATGGGTTTTATCCATCATATCCTGAACCCATTTCTTATTCATCCCTTATAGAACATCTTAACATCGAAACCCTGGATAGGGGAATATGTG
>CM022880.1:2122420-2138440 GCA_012654025.1 Pachypsylla venusta | reverse complement strand
AAATCTACGGCCGCGCCCTGTAAGTCTTGTTGGCACGCTTGCCTCCAGGCTAAATTTAATAATGTATAATCATTTGGAAGATGCCATGATGCAATTTTATGATCTTCCCAGGTTATTAGGGTTTAATAATGAAAATGGATTCCTTTTCTTTATGTCAAATCTACGGCCGCGCCGTGTAAGTCTTGTTGACACGCTTGCCTCCAGGCTAAATTTAATAATGTATAATCATTTGGAAAAAATCTTCCTGAACATCTTATGATGCAATATTATTATTATTATTTCTTATAAATATAAATTTTTAGAAAGATCTATTATAAAGATTTATGAAAGTTCTGTTTGACTGGTTTTACATTAGCATGTCTACCCACACACAAAATTTTATTCGTGACTTCGTAGAGAGGTGTTTGTACTCAAAACCAGGAAACGAGTGTTGAGGATATAGCAGATATTTTTCTTACATAAATTACTAGCTGTTTCGCCAGTGCTTCGCTACGATTCTTATATTGCTATTTTTGTTTTTCAAGGACAATGGAAATTCGGGGGGGGGGGTTATTTTTTTGTGCCAACCCTGTGTGTGGCAACCTTTAAAAAATAAGATTTAATCGTTTCACCAGGCGCCTTAAAGGCACGGTCATTCTTTTTAGTATTTTCTAAATTGTATTTTACCCGTTCCCGGTTTCGAACTCGTAACTTTGGAATGGCTGGCCTTAGTATATTTGATTGAACCCAAAAGTTTTGGAGCTACCTGAGACCCCAAATATGACATACATTCAAAATTTCAAATCTCTAGCTCTTACCAATTCGATTGCACCCAATAGTTTCGAGGCACAATTAGAGCCCAGATGGAACCTATGTGCCATATTTCATCCAAATCGGTCAACGCTAAGTGCCAAAAGTGCCCATCACGGCGTATGGCGGACAAACGATTTTTTTTATTCGATTTTTGGATTCTACGTACCTTGAAACGTATAATATCAAATTTTGAGGGGGGTATTTTTTTTTCTTTTCTTGACTATTCCAAAGGTTCATTATTGAAAATAATAAACCAAAAAGTTTTGCGATATTTTGANAAAAAAAAAAAAAAAAAAAAAAAAGAATAAACAAAGCCCAGATGGAACCTATGTGCACTGGAACTGGTTGAAATAGTAGGTTGAGTCTGATTGGACAGTAATATTTCCATTCTTGGAAGAGTGAAAGTTTTGACAGTGGTAATTTTTATTCAATTCCTAATTCCCCTAATAAAGTGTGGATTAATGAATTAATATTCACCTGATTTGTTATCTACATAATACTCTTCGTTGCATTAACTTATTATACAACAGATTTTGTAGACTTGGTTTGTCACCGGATGTTATGCTGGGTTTTTGGCAACTTTCCTAAAGATTTATGGGTATCTGGCTTAGAGTAACAATTGATTACAGTAATAACGGAATGTCGTACTATTATTAGACCAATGTAATACAGAGGGTCATTGATAATAAATTGGTTGGTGGTGTAGTAGTAGGTAAGATGCTCTAACTCAGGGGATCCCAAACTTTTTGGTACCGCGCCCCTTTTTCTTCAAATGAAAGCCTCCCACGCCTCCCTCTCCTTTACATCATAAAATATGAATGGGTATGGATGTTGCTGAATGCTATCTCATTCAAAGCGCTAATATGTTGCTGAATGCTATCTCATTCAAAACGCTAAAGTGTTGCTGAATGCTATCTCATTCAAAACGCTAATATGTTGCTGAATACTATTCTCATTCAAAACGCTAATGTGTTGCTGAATGCTATCTTATTCAAAACGCTAATATGTTGCTGAATGCTATCTCATTCAAAACGCTAATGTGTTGCTGAATGCTATCTCATTCAAAATACTAATGTGTAGCTGAATGCTATCTCATTCAAATTTTCAAACATCATTTTCAATAAAATTACCTTTGTAAAAGAACTAAATGATTTGCCTTCACGCCCCCCTATTTGGGAGCCTCTGCTCTAACTGGTGAACTGTAGGGCATAGTTTCATATACAGCAAACTCATAAGGAATTTCATCCGCATTTGAGATATTTAACACTATTGGAAGACATCGAAGGCTTATCAGCATCTTACTCGGTGTCCTCAAGAAGCATAATATGCTACCCAACCCTACTAACACCATCACTTTCTGTGATGGACACGGAAAGTAAGTAAGTATTGAGAACCAGGAGGAGCGCATAATAAATAAGGTGGAAATTTATGATAAGATTTGAATAATTTTTTAACACAATTCTCTTTTTCTCTACTAGAATTTTGTTTAATGAGGTAGATAATATAATACTGCTAGGTGTTTTTAGATATCATCTCCATTTTAAATTTTTGGTGGAACCGACCCCCAGAGTCAACACGGCTCCTTTGGAATTTTTTTTTTGGAAAATTCAATATTTTGCTCAAAAATATTACTTTTGCATTGCGAAACACCTTCTTATAAAATTTCAGCTTTCTCTCTCATCCCGAAGTGATACTTCTTTACTATGGGTTTTTGGTGGAACCGACCCCCGGAGGAAGCACCACGCCTAGTTCGAAAATTCAATATCTTATTCAATGATATGACTTTTTGTATTACGGAACACCTTTGTATCGAATTTCAGGTTATCCCGAAGTGGTACTTCTCAATTCCGATTTCCGGTCGTGAAAACCGTCCATAAATCGGAGAGAAATCGGAAATTTTCAAATTTTATATTTTTTATGGGGTCCTTATATACTATTTTGGGGGGTCTATTCTTGGTCATTTGTTCGTTATCTCTTTTAGTTTGGCCAGAAAATAATTGCAAAAAGACCCGCTAACGTTGATTAGCAGTCTGTACGTCAGTCAGTCAGTATACCAACTGGGCTTTGCGTTTTATAAGTATAGATATCTTCACTTGACTGTATAATTTCCACCTCATGTTTACAGTCAAGTGAAGATATAGTATTATACTATCTACTTCATTATGGTTTTACTTGACATAGATCTCAATTTAACAAAAGATTTTTTTTTGTTCAGAAGTATTAAAATATTTTTATTTAATTTTTGTATCAGCTTTGGAGGCTTATTATTTTTAATGCTGGGTTTTTAAGCTATAAGCTGGCGTGCCATATCGCTCCAATCAATTGCTGAGTGTGAGTGCACGTGAAAATCCTTCTTTTTCTGATTACAGGTGTCCCTAGGGACGCTACTATTTCATCTAGCACTGGTAGCTAGTAAAGCAGTAGATCTCAATCAACAATTATCCCTCGGTTTATTTCCACAACCAAATAATTTTCAACAACCAACTGGTTTATTATTACAACAGCAGCAACAAATTCGTCCGCAGCGCGAAATTGAAAATCATCAACAATCAAAAAATGAACAACAAAATAGAGTATTAGAAATTGCAGCCCAACAAGAGCAACAGTCAAGAGGCATTCAAAAACGAGTTGATAGAAGTCAAAATTATTTGGCGGATGCACAACAATTACTTCAACCGCAACCGCTTGGACAAAGCCTTGCACCAACGTTAAAAACTTCACGAGCTCTCATAGAGCTCAATCTCTTTGTGTTTTCTCAAAAAAAAGGTACTCGTAAGTCGACTCTTTGAAGAGTCGACTCATTTCAAAAAGATGAGTCGACTCATGAATCGACTCGTGGATGACTAACCCATCCCTAGTCACGTATTTATCCCAGCGGAAAGGGCTGAAGAACATTTCCTTTGTAAAACCCATAATGCTTGTCGTAAAATGCGACTAAGTGTTGACGTCTCAGGGGAAGACAATAAACTGACAATGACCCAAAACAACAAAGTACACCAGGAGCTATGTCCCGCTGCTAGACAATAAGCAGACATCAATTGAAGCAACTCAAAGACACAAATATACAACTGTTTGCGAACTTCACAGGTTGGTGCCAGAAAGGGCATTCGACCGTAAAAATAGGGATTTGATAGTTAAGGCATAGTGTTAAAACTTTAAAACAAGAACAAAGGTCAACGGTTCTTGAGTGGGAAACAACTTTGTAAAAGAAAATACTGTCAGGCCTTTTTTTACTGTCAAGCAGAAGTTTTGCTTTTGGTAAAGTGGAGACCTTTAAACGGTCGCCAAAAATATACCTTGATACGTTCAGCTGAAGCATCTAGATCAACACGTGTTGAAACAATTTCAACATTATTCTTTCTGCTTGAGTTGTTAAAGAATTGTGTTTTCTGTGGGAAATTTGAAACAAGAAATAAAGAAATTTCTAGTAATTTCTGTGAAGAAGAAATTTCTAGTAATTTCATATATATTTTAAAAAAATATTTATTGAAATTACCTACATGAAATTTCAAGTGTTCAACCTTTCTAAAATAGATCAGGCCTGCGGCTGACACATTGCAGGCTTAGTAATGAGCTTCTGGGACCTTTTGGGTACGGAAACCTAAAAACGACCAAGAGACGACCTCTTTCACTCTCTGCAATACAATACTGGATTATATTTTTTTTTAAAATTATTTTTTGACACTCGGGTCATTATTTTTCAAGTAGCCCTTCTTGATCGTACATCTAGTTTGGTACCGACCGACATTTGTTTTATTCGTATACCTAATACTGCTCTGATAGCTGCTAGAGGCTAGTTTATAGAACTTTTACAACTTCATTTCATTCGCGTGAAATCTATTTAACTTTGACTTATCTGTCAACTAATTTTAAGTCTTGACTATTTTATTTACTAATTATTACATGATGTTGAGTTCTTTCTCTTTTTAAAGCAGATCTACTAAAGACTCTAACTCAAAACTGACAGAAAACCGAAGACAGATATTGACCAAACCCAATAACAATGAGGACACGTGAGTACCGAAAAACAACGACATCACAACATTTTTTTTATATTTTTTGGCTGACGAAACAAAAGCTTAGTAAGTGTACTTTTAGACTAGAAAATTTTAATTTAGAAGTTTTTCACAATGATTTTTATTTTTGATCACCTATTTTATGAGATTGACCTTCTAAAGTAGTGATTCTTACATTAAGTATTACTATCGCATACTTTAGTCGTATCTTTGTAGTACCTATACGCGGAGCATCAGAAAATCCTGCGGCATGAATTGACATTGTTGTTAGATGTATCTGCTTTTCGCACATCATCATAGCAGGTAAGCAATTATCTCCTTCACACACTCCACTCTAAATGGGAAAGGGAGTTGGTGACAATGATAAATTTTATACAGGGTGTCCCAAAAGTCTGAGACCACCTGAATATCTTTTGAACGGCTTTATGAGAAGTTTCTAAATTTTGCATGGTATTATATGCCAAATTAAACCACCTGATGGTATGACCAATTTTTCAGGGTCGATGTGGCCCCAGGGGCTTCAACTTTTGTTTTTTAAATGCAAAACCCCATCTTGTGATACATTTTCAGAAAGACAATAGAATTAGAAGTACTTTGCAAAAAAATTTACTCATCTAGCATGTTTGGTTTCAAAATGGCGGCCATTTAAAATTTCCAAGATATGGCTTCCAAAAGTGTCTAAAACTAGTCGAATTATTTTCAATGGGATATTGAATAATTACATAGGACACCAATGCCGAAGAACCTGTTTTTTTAGACATAATTCGCTTAGATTTAAACACTTCGCCTACCTTTAGAAATAATTCGCCAGCCACTCTTTGAAGTCATGTCTTGAAAATTTCAAATTGCCGCCATTTTGAAACCAAACACACTAGACGTGTAAATTTTTTTGGAAAGCACTTCTAATTTTATTGTCTTTCTGAAAATTTATCACACGCTGGAGATTGGTATTTAAAAAACAAATGTTGCGGTCTGCGGTCCACATAGAACCCGCCCCTGAATAATTGTTCACACAATCAGGTGGTTTAATTTGGGATATACTACCATACAAAATTTCAAAAGTCCTCATAAAACCGTTCAAAAGATATTCAGGTGGTCTCGGACTTTTGGGACACTTGGTATAGTGTCAGACGATATCTGCAGAGTTCGCAGTCAGATATTTTCTAATAGTAATATGAACAGCGTCATACGTTAAGAACCACTGCTTTGGAGGAGATGATTTCATATTATGTAGTAATTCATTTCTTAATTTTTTACTGTTACATTTTTTTTTTTTTAATAGAAAGAATTACTTCTTTTATTGATGAGTCTCTTCGCCGTTCTTTAGGTTTCCACTTAATATTTATATTTTTCACGTTAATTTAAAGCACCAGCGGCGTTGAAAAATGATATCGAAATATGTGAATTGGCGTTTTCATTTTTATTGTCTTCTATTCTCTTTATTAGATATTAAAATTCTCAGAGTATTCATACCCGAAATAAGGATAATATGATGTGGATATAAACCAAAAACGTCCAGTCGTTGAGAACGATCTGCAGGTTGTTGTTGTAGCAGCTTCAGCAGACGTCCTCTCCTCCTGGTTCCCATACAAATTTGAGCCCCAGAAACTCGGCTACCCGTCGTGGCCTTTCCCCAGAAGTCAACTATAGTCAGCTCCGTTGGTCTGTCTGGGCAGTCAAATAAATGACTGGTGTCATGTGTTGAATCACCGCACTCGCCATACACATCAGGGACGTTCGGGTCAATGCGATTCATGTATGATTTTAGCATGGTCGAGAAACCAGATCAACAGCAGTACAAACGATCTGCGGGCGAGGGAAACGCTTCGAGTGATAATTGTGTAATCATTTGTGTACCTATTACATATTGTATGGACTTCTTCAACTTTTTATTCAAATTTCTATTGCGTTCGGTACCTTCAATGAACATTTTCAAATGTTGGAGTTCCCATTGCTAGTCTATTGTGGATTGATTGAAAAATTGTTATAGGTATCTACTCGTATAACAATTTTGTTATTACACCACTGGTGTTGTGTGTCCGTCATTAGATTCATGGGTGTAACAAAGAGTTTTATAATATCTTCAGACAAAGTGTTTATCTTGTCAACTTCGTGCATACTATTATTATATTGATATTCATTCATATATTGATGAGAGTGGCAGGATATGTGAATTTTCCAAAACTATATCTATCTATGAACATACTTAGATTGAATTAAATGTTACACTTTATTGTATTGTTGTATGTACATAGAATGTGAAAGTGATGATTTCTTGATAGGATATATATAGCTAGTCATATATTGTAGTACTTTTGAGTGTGGACATCCCAAAGGATACAATTGTTTATCTTTTTCAGTTCTGACAAGTGTTGTCATAATTGTTTTATTATTTTTTGGGAATTTTGTATGTTAGCTTATAGCATCATTGTCAAGTCATATATTTTAGTACTTTTGAGTGTGGACATCCCAAAGGATAAAACTGTTTATCTTTAAGTCATATATTGTAGTACTTTTGAGTGTGGACATCCCAAAGGATACAATTGTTTATCTTTTTCAGTTCTGACAAGTGTTGTCATAATTGTTTCATTATTTTTTGGGAATTTTGTATGTTAGCTTATAGCATCATTGTCAAGTCATATATTGTAGTACTTTTGATTGTGGACATCCCGAAGGATGTAATTGTTTATCTTTTTCAGTTCTGACAAGTGTTCTCATAATTGTTATATTATTTTTTGATAATATTGTATGTTAGCTTATAGCATCATTGTCAAGTCATATATTGTAGTACTTTTGATTGTGGACATCCCAAAGGATACACTTGTTTATCTTTTTCAGTTCTGACAAGTGTTTTCATAATTGTTTTATTATTTTTTGGGAATTTTGTATGTTAGCTTATAGCATCATTGTCAAGTCATATATTGTAGTACTTTTGAGTGTGGACATCCCAAAGGATACACTTGTTTATCTTTTTCAGTTCTGACAAGTGTTGTCATAATTGTTTTATTATTTTTTGGTAATTTTGTATGTTAGCTTATAGCATCATTGTCAAGTCATATATTGTAGTACTTTTGAGTGTGGACATCCCAAAGGATACAATTGTTTATCTTCTTCAGTTCTGACAAGTGTTGTCATAATTGATTTAGGTATTATTTTTTGGTAATTTTGTATATTAGCTTATAGCATCATTTTCAAGCACTCATAATCCATTATTGAACAAGGGTCTCCGGCAGATCTTTCCAAATAGTTCTATCTTTATTACATCTCTCCATCTGGTTCTTGGTCTTGTTTTTTTTTCTCTTATTTCTAGGGCACAATTGCAATTGTTTTGCCCTACCCGTCTACATTTTATTTTCTTTATTCTTTCCAATAAATCCATCACTTTTGTTTGATTCTTATTTTCCTTTTTTTTTCGACATACTTTTTTGAGCTATTTGTAATTTTTGAACGTTTCGTTTTGTTTGGCTTCAGATTTCACATCCGTATGCAATTGCGGGCAGGACACATTGATCAAATCCTTTTTCTTTGAAGATATACTGGGATATTTCTTTTAAAAAATATATTATTTCTTCCATCTCCAACCAATTTGAATTCTCCTCAATTTTCTGTCGATGAGTTCGTCTATTTTTATTTGATTCCCAAAGAAAAGCTGGCATATTCATCGGAAACGCAAGTTCTTCAAAAATCTTCTTAGGGCTACCAGATCGACTAATGTGCTCTAACACTCTCTTCAATATGATCTATTTGAATAATAAGTGCATTAGGGGAAAGTTATGTATGAATGTCAAAACATGACTTCATGTTGATACATTGTTTGTCCGTGACGTTGATCATCACATTGAAACAATATGACCGGTTTGAAGTGATAGCTTCTATCTTCAATCCATATACATCACATATATTACATAAATATACTTATAACATAAACAATAACACAAATGAAACGTGATAAATATATTTGGAACTATTGAATAATGTTTGGTTTGAATAACAAAAATAATAAACCAAAATTTTGGATCGTTTCTTTCTCTCATTGACGTCCATGTTTCCTTTGACATAGTGGGATACTATGTAAAACATATTAATTTTTATTTTTGGACATGTAGATCATTTCTTCAGATTATTCTTTTTCAAAACTTTAAATTTTATGCTTCGTTTCATTTTAATGCTATTCTGTAGTGTCTTAAAACTAACTAGTTTTGGGATATTTGTATGCTGTCATAACGTCGATATCTTTTTCTTTTTTTTCTTTATGTGTAAATATTTTGAAAAAACATTACACTCCACAAAGCTCAAGCAAGTTGAAAACAGCATCCTCAAACATAATTCAATTCAATTTTACTGACACTCCTACCACCTTGAATAAAATCTTCCATTTGGCAAATCCATAATATTGCGTTGTTCTTCTTTTCTTCCAGGGATGTTGCTGACAAGAGATCAGATCCTCATCACGACCACCATTTGAAAGGATACTGGAAAAAGAAGTTGATTTGGAAACCAGGTTGGATCAAAAAGTGGAAGCCAGCCAAGAAACAAATCTGGAAACCATCATGGAAACAAATCTGGAAACCTATTTGGGTCCCCGTCAAGAAAGAAGCATGGAAAGAAATACAAGTTCCTGACTGGAAGAAAATTTGGAAACCAATTTGGGTACCAATAAAAGTACCCGCTTGGAAAGAAATAAAAATACCAGCATGGAAAAAGGTTTATAAACCAATTTGGGTTCCTATTAAAGTTCCTGCATGGAAAGAGATTAAAGTACCCGAATGGAGAAAGAAGAATGTACCAATCTGGGTACCGATCAAAGTACCGGCATGGAAAGAATATCAAGTACCAGATTGGAAGAAAATCTGGGTGCCAGAACTGGTGAAAGAATGGGTACCAGGATGTAAACACCACGGAAAAGATCACGACGGTTGGGAGTACACCTCTCATGGATTATGGAGAAAGAAAGTCGTCTGGAAGCCACATTGGAAAAAAATTTGGAGAACAGAGAAGAAACAGATTTGGGTTGAGGACAAAAAACTGGCCTGGAAGGAAGAATGGTATCAAATTTGGAAACCTGCAAAGAAACAAATTTGGGTTGAAGATAAAAAATTGGAGTGGAAGGAAGAATGGAAACAAATTTGGAAACCAGGCAAAAAACAAATCTGGGTGGAAGACAAAAAATTGGCCTGGAAAGAAGCATGGAAACAAGTTTGGAGAACAGAAAAGAAACAAATCTGGATTGAAGATAAAAAATTGGCTTGGAAAGAAGCGTGGAAACAAATTTGGGTACCCGACTGGAAAGAAATTTGGGTTCCATACTGGGCTAAAATTTGGAGACCTGTTTGGATCTCTGAATGGTTCCCTATTCAGGAAGAACATCATCATCATGATCATCACGAGCATCATGGTTGGGACAGGAAAGATGCCGGAGTAGCAGAATCTCAGCAAGTAAATCAAGTAGCGTTACCAAACACACTGCCACAATCACAACAACAACAACAGCAGCAGCGATGGCAAGTTGAATCCTCTAGATCAACAGAACTAAGGTTTCCACAGGCCTAGACTATCTGTGCAAAGACTGAATGGGTGAATTCTATCACCTGCTAATATCTTCTGTATTAAAAAATGCCATATTACTGTGTAGTTAAATGAATAATTTTAGGTATCACATTATCGCCGGACAGTCCGGATATCGATTAAGGGAACAAGAATAATCAAAGCAATACACTTTCTTAATATCTGCATCACTTCTTATGTGACGTAATTCTGGGACGGATAGTAGACGACATGAATCCTATTAGAGTCCTAATGGACCTAGTTTTTGAAATTCCTTATTTTCGTATACAGGGTGTCCCAAAAGTCCGAGACCACCTGAATATTTTTGGAACGGCTTTAATGTGGAGTTTTGAAATTTTGCATAGTATTATATCCCAAACCAATTTTTTAGGGGCGGGTCCCATGTGGCCCCCACGAGGTCCAACTTTTGTTTTTTTAAATAAGAACTCGCATCTTGTGATACATTTTCAGAAAGACAATAGAATTAGAAGTACTTAAAAAAAAAAATACACGTCTAGCGTGGTTTTGAATGGCGGTCATTTAAAATTTTCAAGACATGACTTTCAAGAGTGTCTAAAACTAGGCGAATTATGTCTAAAAAACAGTTTCCTCGAGATTAGTGTCCTATGCAATCATTCAATATCCAATTCCATCAGGTGGTTTAATTTGGGATATAATACCATGCAAAATTTCAGAACTCCACATACAGCCGTTCAAAAGATATTTAGGTGGTCTCGAACTTCTGGGACACTCTGTATAAATTACAAAACAGATTACGTCATTACACTGCCCAACCGATTATTTGGACCAAACATAAATCACTAATTACAGTCTTCCATGCTGGTAACATATACATCAAATCCGACAGTAAATCAGTGATTCAACTATACACCCATTTGAACATAATGTTCCAAAACAATTAATTAGAATTTTAATCACCGGATTGGTCATTGATCAAATTTCACTAGAAGGAATAAAATTTCAATTTCTATATCAGTTGTTACGTATGTACTTATCTGACATAAGAGATTATTACGTAGGCGCTCAGGTTGTATATCAGGCAGAGATGTATAAAATTAAAGAACAACAAACTGATCTGAAAGAACAAATTAAGTAAACTAAACGACTTATTCAACGAGAGAACTAAACCGTGAGACTTAGAAAAATATTCCGTACAGGATTCTCATTAAATATGAGTACATGCATTGTTAGGTACCGAAAATTTAAGGAAACAACCCATTCATTCAGAGGTATCGTCTTTTTTTAATTCAAAACAGTATTTCTCTTATTACGTAGGCGCTGGCGCTCAGGTTGTATATTAGGCAGAGATGTATAAATTAAAGAACAAGATACTGATCTGAACGAACTGATTCAGTAAACTGAACGACTTATTTAACGAGAGAACTAAACCGTGAGACTTAGAAAAATATTCCGTACAGGATTCTCATTAATATGAGTACATTGTTAGGTACCGAAAATTTAAGGAAACAACCCATTCATTCAGAGGTATCGTCTTTTTAAATTCAAACCAGTGTTTCTCTTATTACGTAGGCGTTGGCGCTCAGGTTGTATATTAGGCAGAGATGTATAAATTAAAGAACAAGATACTGATCCGAACGAACTGATTCAGTAAACTGAACGACTTATTTAACGAGAGAACTAAACCGTGAGACTTAGAAAAATATTCCGTACAGGATTCTCATTAAATATGAGTACATGCTTTGTTAGGTACCGTATTCCTATATTCGTGAGCTAAACTCCTCTTTGGGGCTATGTTAAGTCCCTGTACCTAAGCCTCTGGTGGGCTTTTTGTGCTTGAAGAGTAACCTATTTCCCTAGCTAAGGTCTAAGATTCGCGCTTGCTTGATCAGCCTTTTGGCTAGGATTTTTTCATGGATGTCGAGCCTGGGTTGTAGCTGTCCCATACTCAGTCTCCATGTAAGGTACCGAGAATTTAAGGAACAAAATAACCCATTTAATGAGTGGTATCGTCTTTTTGAATATAAACCCACCCGTATTTCTCTTCTTTGCTATCAAAAATCTTCTTCATATGATAAGGATTTTTCCTCATCAGAGCTTAATTTGGCATTCACTCTTTTTTTTTTTATTTGGCTTAACGTCTCTTTAACATCTATTGGTCATTCAATACGGGGGTTTTCACCCTCCATTCGCTGGAAACTTGCATACCAGCTACCCACACTGACTCACCCAGCCTGGGTTGGGCCGGAAAAAAGCCAGCATCACGAGGGCGCGAACCCACGTGGACGCCCCCATGGTACAACGTCGCTGGACGTTGCTTAACTTCATTGATCTAACGGGAACTGGTGTACTCAACGTGCCATAGACGCTGGTTAGGCATTCATTCTAGTTTTTATTATTATTTCATACAATAAAATCTCACATAAATCTTAATTTAGTTCAATATATATAAACAATCGCATCCACTATCAGCACTTCTCATCCAAATGCAAGCTGTAATGGAGCCATGTACGTTAATAATACGGCTGAAGAATAGGAATTTATGTACAAACCGTATTTTTTAAATCATATTTTCAATTTAGTTTACTTTTTGTAAATAGCTTTATTTGTAAGTTTCTTTGCTCTTGATATTTTTAAGAAAAAATCTTTTGTAATAAATTTTTATAAGATTGTCGAATGATTATTATGGGTTGGTCGTGTAGTGGTAAGATGCTTGACTGGTAAACAGTAGGGCGTGGGTTCAAAGTCAGCCAACCCATGGAATTTTATCTTCATGAATTTGAGATATTTACCACATAATATCTCAAATTCATGTTTGTGTTTAATTTTATTCACGTTTTGTTGGTAAATTATTTTGACGCCATCTTTGAAATCTAATCTTTATTACAAAAGATTTTTTTTCAAAAAAAATTCTATTGAACCACCAAATTCATGAAAACTTTCTAACAAGCTTCAGGGTGTATCACATTATTTGTCATGATGCCAAATATTTGTCATGTTTTTTACTTCAAACAGTATGATCGATAAATATATCTGATTATATTTGCCTCTTGGTTGTATTTGATCAAACGATTTGTCTAAATGATCTGATATGATTTAAACGCATGCCGAACACGTTTGATATTGTTTGATGGTTTTTGAAAACTGATTCGTTAATCTTATCTAAAAACAAGGCGTCATTGTACGCACAATTCCTCAACTGTCGAAAATACACAAGTAAAGAAAATCTAAATTAATTTTCGATCAGAAATCGTATTGGGAAAAGAGAATATATCAAAATTATATTTATTACAGATAAATATCTGGTTGCTGTGGTATAATACACAACTAATAAAATGGTAAATAATTTTATTTGAAAGTCTCATCAAATAGTGTGCTTGGGGCACAAATATATACCCAACACACAAATTCAACAAATATTGATCAAATAAATAATGCCAAATATTTGGAATGATAATAAATAGTCTGATACGAAATTTAGAATATAATAATAAATATTTTATATCTCTGAAATTGTTTTCAAAATTACTTCCTATGCCTGTAAAGTATTGCAAGGAAGACACTGAGTATGCATAAAATGAAGCAAATGCCTTTATAGTTCTTACTACTTTGTGAAGCATTTTCTATAGCAGATGCTACAGTAAAAGCATTCCCTTAGGTTTTATGCGTACGAAATCATAGTTCTTACTAATTTGTGAAGCATTTTCTATAGCAGATGCTATAGTAAAAGCATTTCCTTAGGTTGCTGCATATGTAATCATAGGTCTTACTACTTTGTGTAGCATTTTCTATAGCACAGATGCTATAAAAAGCATTCTCTTAGCTTTTATGCATACGAAATCATAGTTCTTACTACTTTGTGAAGCATTTTCTATAGCAGATGCTATAGTAAAAGCATTTCCTTAGGTTGTATGCATACGAAATCATAGTTCTTACTATTTTGTGATGCATTTTCTATAGCAGATGCTATAGTAAAAGCATTTCCTTAGGTTGTATGCATACGAAATCATAGGTCTTACTTTGTGAAGCATTTTCTATAGCAGATCCTATAGTAAAAGCATTCGCTTTGTTTTATGCATACCAATACTAATCATAATTTTTCTTCTCTATCTTACATTACACACAAGCAATTTATTTTGTGTTGAAGCTACTGTTTTGTCACAATGAACTACCCCATGTTATAACCAGCAAATGCATTGTCTTCGAATTTGGTCAACAGGCTAATGATATTCGAATCTTTGACAGGGCTTGTTTGAATTTTACTGATCAGAGAGAGTTTTTTAATCTTCTTTTTCCTTTGGAATAATAAATTAAGATTGTCCTTTTTCCTGCAACTATAGCCAGCTATAAAGAATATCAGAAGATTTTAGAAAACAATTCTAGTTCTATTGTACAGACTCTGATGCAATCTAAGATATAGAAACTAAAAATGCTGTTACCAATGACAAAAAAAATTAGTTACCAAAAAACTTTCAAAGGACTTTTATCTGTTTGATTTTTTTTTTTAATTTGGCTTAAAGTTTCTTGAACATCTATTGGTCATTCAAGACGAGGGTTTTACCCTCCATTCGCTGAAAGCATACAAACCCAGCCTGGGTTTCTCGAAATTGTTGTTGAATTTTGTAACCGTAGCGAAGCAAGGGAAAACAGCTAGTTTTGTATAAATCCCGATTTCAAAAAAGGTTTTATAGGTTTTATTTTTTCGCTGGAAACATTCAATTGTTCTTATACCACATTTAGATTCTCATTCATTAAAGATACCTTTTTTTTTTAACTTCTTTTTGTTGTATATATAATATCTACTATTTCCTTGTTATTATTATTATTATTTTTTGTAAACTAAAATGTTACCGATATTTTTAAAATTACCTATTTGGTTACTTTTTATTATTATCTAAATTTATTAAAACAGCAGAGAATCAAAATTTAATTTTGAGTTTCATCATTGATTTTTGGAGCAGCTTAGGGGTTGGATTTATGTTACCTAAGAAATATCAGTTATAGTTTCCTCACCTGTTTTGCTGAAATCAGCGACAGATTTCTCGCAAGGAAGGAGGGTACCCAGAAAACCCAGCAGCACGAGATTCATTATCTGCTATAGGTCTCCATCCACAGCAATACCGCACAATTCCTCGTAGATCTCAAATCTTCCTTTTAACTCGGTGGCAAATATGCTCCTAATTCTGCTGTGACGGTCAACCCTCAACAAATGCCCAAACTGACAATTTTCTAAAACATGATCCAGTAATTGAATCGGTCTCTATGTCCACTGGCGGACATCCGCGAGACTTGCCAGGGATTCTCCTAACAGTAGTTGCGTTTGAGTTCTTTCTAGTAAAGCACACGGTTTTTTTTCTACAAACATTTTGATTGGTTGAAATTGATATATTCAGGTTTGTTTGATACAATGAAATTTCCACGTTCGTTATACAGACTTTCTTCAATGAGATGTAGAGAGAGGGAAAGGTTTAATTTTGTTCAAATCTGACTACTTTATCAATTCCCCCAGCAAAAAAATATGGGGTAACTCTCTTTTTACTATAACTCTTTAATATTTTTTTTTTAAATTCGGGCATTTTTGTTTTTGTTTGAATCCTTTTCGATTAGTTTATGTAAATTATTTCACTGATTGTTTTCATAGATTTACTTTATCCTTGGATAAGAATTTCTATTGATTTTTCATATTTCA